>JBBPJZ010000951.1:0-11375 GCA_038089015.1 Chalciporus aff. trinitensis
GGGACCATGGTCATGGGGTGAAGGTATACCATGATGTGGATGAGGCGGTGTCTGTGCATGGGATGCCCCATACGTTGGTGCACTCGGTCCAGTCGGGTACCCGGGACCGACACCAGCACCAGGGGGAGGCAGCGGGGCAGGGGGATAACCCGGCATAGCACCCGTCCAGTGTGGCTGTGCAGGAGGGGGAGGACCAGGATGTGGAGGCGTATGTGTATGCGGATGGGAATGTGTGTGTTGAGCACTGGCGACTGCGCTGGCGAGAACGCCGGAGATGCCTGGGACGCCGTTACCGTTGCCTGATGAGAGGGCGCGAAGCATGGCTTGGATTTGATCAGGCGTGAGTGCTGCGACTTCGGCCGCGAGTGTTGAGTTGGCAAATTGAGGGAAGGCTTGAAGAGCAGGGGGGAGAGTTTGGATGGGGACAGGGTGCGGTGGAATCTGGGGAGGGAGCGGGGAAGGCATCGAGAGAGGCAAGGCTGTAGTCGGCGCGAAGGGCGGTGGGGCCGGGATGGCGGGAGGTGGCGCGAGCTTTCCCCTATTAAGGACCCAGATCCCAATCACATAGTTATTCTGACGCGCTTTCGGTAGGCGCAGCTCGTCTAGGAGCTCGATAAAATCCGGGAGTGGCATACTAGCCAAAAGAGGAACCATGTAAAGCTCTTTCCCGGGGTGATACTCCTTTGGCTGATGACCCCATGGAAACACGAGTCCATGACGACTGGAAAATTGATCGCGTGAGTAAAAACCAATGAATGGGTAACGGAAAATGAATGAAAGTTTGAGCTTACTTTTTATGAAGTAGAAAGTCGCTGAACGATTGAAGGGTCGTATCACCGCTTTCGGGGGAGAATGCACATGCTACAAGCTCCTTTTGCGGATTCAGTCTCGTTTGGAGTAGGAACTGCGCCGAATTTTCAGTTGGCACCCTCCCATCGATCCGGAGCGTATCGGAAGGGAAAAGCGTCCTCCATAGAGGGGAATCACCACCCAAGTTCCGACCGCCAATTTGTCGGGCAATTACAGGCGCCATCTGCGGAATGGAAGAATCCAAAGGCATGGCAATCTAGAAGCGGATATAAGGAATGAACAAGGAAGACCTTCTGTGATAACTTGAAAACTCACCTTTCCAGTCCAGACAGGAGGGATCGCTTGGAATGCAACCTCGGGGTCTTGGGGATGCTCACCTTGGACGGTGTCCGTGTCATGGTCCTTTTGCAGGAAGATATCGAAATCTTGATCGGTCGCTTCTTGCGTAACGGTTTCGACCCCGATTGGGTGATCCCTGTGCTCCCGCTCGGGCTCAGACTCGGGTTCAGGGGCTTTGGTTATCTCCTGTGGAGTGGTTTCTGGTTTCGGAGATGACCATAAGGCATTGAGATCGAATGATGCTCGGGCGGGCGTTTCAGGTTTAGTTATTTGGGGGGATGAAGCCGTAAGGACTGGTTCAGAAGTTGGAGGAGGAATCGTCAGGGGTGGCAGGTGAACACGTTCAGGTGGGGCGAGCGCCGATGGAGCGGGTTCAGCGGGCATGATAGAGGCTTCCGAAGTGGGTGTAGGTGGGTGGTCACCAAATGTATCCTGAGGAACGGGCTCGTCATCCAAGTGAATGAGATCCGCAATGTCCAGTTCAGGCTCTGCGGTAGTCTGGATATCGGAGGCGGAGGATTCGAACGAGAGATGAATTGGCGGTGTAGTGTCCCCTACAGGAGGAGAAAACCTGTCGTGGGGGATGGGAAGTGAGCTACCCCATGATGTGGCGCTCGAAGGAACGATCGGCGATTCAGGCGGCATCGACATTGAACTGGTGCGATCCTTCTGATGCTGTTCAGCTGCCTTCAGTCTTGCTTGCCGTTCTCTCTCCCGACGCTCCTCATCCTCCCTACGCTCTTCTTCCTCCTTCTCTCGCTCCTTTTCGCGTTGACGCATCAGGCCTGCACCCTCGCCGTTAACATCTTCGATATCCTGTAGACCTTTGTGCGTGATTTTCGCCCGAGGAACAGTTGTTTTCTGCAGGATCGAGTGTTCCAAGGCCTCCTTTTCAGCAAGGATTATAGATTGTTTCTGTTCCTCGCTGGCCAAATCTGTTGAGCTCATTTGAGCGAGCTCCTTCGCCGAAACGGTGGCGAAACAAATTCGTCTGTGAATAGCGACACGATCCGCCAGACTTAAGTTGAAGGTGAGCGCACGGAACCGTTCCCTGATAACATCTGTTTAGCTTGTGGTATCGGTAGTAACCTAGAGGCTCACTTATACTTGGGACCCACACCCTGCTTTCCATGCTTGTCAGGTTCTCCGTAAAGGTCGAATAAAGATTGTTCGAGCTCTGAGGCAAATGCGTTTGCCTCTTCTTCTAGTCGTCGTTTGTCGTCGTCAGTGACATCTTCCTCCTTCAGGTCGACCCTGTTTCCGGATCCATCGTCTGCGTCCTTATGCGGATATCTCAAGAAGACTGGACGGAACATATCCTGCAGCTTTCCGAGGCAATATTTTCTCGCTGGGTCATCCTCCGCGGAAACAGGGACATCTGAGGACTTTTTGCGTTTGGGTGCGGGTGTCTGGTGTGATCCAGCTGACTTGCGCTTCAGATGGGTACTGGTAGCAGGGGAAGCTTTCCGATCCGAGGATGATGTACTGAACTTGCAGGACGGGGCGTGTGTGTCCTTGTCTTCGTGATCTGAATCTGTCGTGTACTGGCGAGTCCGTCGCTATTGACACCGTGGAAATGAGCATTGGGGGATACGAATCAGCAAGGCGTACACGCACCCTAGATGACGACCCTTTTGGTTTGACTATCTCCAGCTCCGCAACATACTCGTCCTCGCTATCTGGGTCGTCATCAGATTCCGTGGGAGACAACGCGGGTGGGGGTGTCGGTAGTCTTGGTGGTTCTTTGGAACCGTCGTCATCGTGCACCACATGAATTATATCGTGGCGGGCTTCTGGACCTTCCCACTGCACTGCGAACCTATGGTCAGCATATGTTGCTAAACGGGGTCACGACGAAATAAAAAGACAAAACGGAACGAAAATCGCCCATGACCACCATGGTTGAAAAGTATCGGGGCACCGTGCAATGGGGTCTTTTTCGGTGACGGGCATCTATACTTGTACAGGCACTCAAACTACTGGGTCGTACCAGATCATCTGACTCAACGGGCATAGCTGCGCGCCAATCACGTAAAGCCTCTCAGCCATGTGAAGATGCTGGGTGGTCGTGATGCGGTGAGATGCAAAGACACGACCGTTATGACAGCCACGAGCATGCCAGAGTGACGGATGGCCTGGCAGAGAGCGGGAAAGCCTCAGACGACGGACAGCGAACACGTATTCGGGGTACAGAACTCATATGATCGAGATATACATTGTGCATTGGCGGAAGAGCCACGCAGTGTCGTAAGATGAGGGAGCCGGTGACACTCACTGATCATGCGTCGACCGGTATTTTTGGTACAAGTAGGACAGACATAAACCTCTGGGATGAGGATGAGCGCGACGAGATTAAAGTGATAAGAATTGACATACCAAGTTCTGAAGCCTGCTCTGCAGTAAGCTTCACACACCGAAAATGATACCTGAGGTATAGAGAAAGTGGTCAGATGAGGTCGCCTACAAATAGTTGGGTTTACGCACCACTCCGCGCATTCTGAGCAGCAGACCATTGGAGAACCATCGTCGGGCTGTCTGCATATACAGTAGGTACCCTTTACAGATGATTTTCCGTCTGTTGTAGACTTGGATTGAGTCTTTGATCTATTGCGTGCTGACCTTGGTTTGTCAGGCATCATTGATTGCTTGCCTGGATGAGTACAGAGTAAAGAGAAGTTCAAACTCCGACAGTCACTTGGTGGCGCACATTTGACTCCGCTCTCAACACGGAAAAACTGAGCACAGAGGCTGTTGATGGTGGTCGTGGTGGTCGACGGCGAGCTCGATGAGGGCGTGCTTGAGACAGTACCGGCTGAACTCACGAGCGATATATGACCGTTCATTGCCGTCGATGAGACGACGATCGTTCTCGTATGGTATCCATTCCCAAGCTAATCACCGTGGCTCTCCTCGCTGACCTCGTCCATATCCTCAGTTCGGTCCCAGTAATCAACCCATCACACGTTCCTATACCGGGCCGTCTGATTGTGGTCTCACAGTGACTCACAGGGTCTCGGTGTGGAGATGACTTGGTTATTAGCACCCGATTCGGGTCTGCCGCAGGCTTCGAATCTTATGGCTAAGCTTGGACTAAGCCAATCGTCGACACAGTTCCAGAACTCGTGTTTTACCATAAGAGGGTAGTACTGCTCCGATAGCACCTACGCCACTTCTCCGCACTTGCCCTTCTCCCGAGCGCGTCTGTCGACCGCATGCCAGCTCATTGTCGAAATGCAGTCCTGAGCTGTTCTTTTGTTGGTATCGGGTGGCGTTAGATTCGTCATGGGCCGGTTCAACCTCACCGATACAACCCAGTCGGTATCGTCATATGGCCCATCTCACCTCGCTTGGTGAACTCGACCGAATTGGCTCCGAGGATTGATTCAGTGACAGTTTGTTGTTCGACGGCCGTGTAGCACCATTTCGTTTCGCGAGTGACGCGTTCAAATGTGTACGACCCATTCGCCCCCACGCTGTTGATCCTCACAGCCTCCTCCTAGGCGCTGAAATCCACGTTGCTTCTGCGAGTGATACCCTTCTGCCGGAGTGGCTATTACTGGACCCGTGGTTTCTAGTCCTTTCTCGGGCGAATATCGTCCTTTCTTCTCTTTGTGTCATACCTCATCCCTTGGTCCTCTCCACGGATATCTGTAGGCCTGTGGCACTTGTCCTGTCTGATCCTGTGCAGGATCGACAATCAAGGCAACCCCCGGTTAGCGTCATTCATTTCACGTTAGAATTTCCGTCTCCTTCTATACTCGTTCAATCCACTTGCCAGCCTACTTTATTCCTGTACCATTCCCCTTCGGCTTGCCATGTGCCGTTTACGACAAATAACTGACTTACTTTGTTCTTTCCATATCTCTTCCAGGGCGCCGCTATAGTTACCCTACACGTTCCCCCTACCCGTCCGCATCCCTGCTCGGCTCCAGCCATACCTCTCCCTGACTCCGACCACAACGCTTAGCCTGGCGCTGATCGTGGCGTTACATGTGGCCCATGCATGGCAGCCGCTGCTCTATCTAGCCCGTCGAAACCTCAGTTCTTTAGTCCTTTCCAGATGGCTTCCCAATCGCGCAGCAATTCCAGAGCGCAGGCCCCACCGTTCTCGTCCTCGTTTGTTTCCCGCGGTCCGGAGCCATCAACGTCCTCTTCGCAGCAGTCAGTATATCATGATGCCCCGGAGCCATCTCAGACTACGTTCAAACGCCTCCGATCCTCATTCGAACAAAGTCTCAAGATAGCCTCCCGCTCAAAGTCAAAGGCAACTGCTGCTGACGATGACTTCGACACCGTTACCGCAAGAAGACACGACAAGGATAAGCCGAGGTATGACGAGACGGGCTCCAGGCACCACGACAAGGAGAAGGGGAGGTCAGGCATGATGAAACGGCTCGAATCCAAAGTAGGGCTTCGATGGGCTGGTCGAAGCTCTGTCACGCCGTCTTCAACTCCGACTGTTGACCAGAGCAAGGTCTCCGGAGAGCATGTAAACAATGTGGAAAGGGTTGGCCAGGATCGCGTGGCAGGAGCAACCAGCTTCATGACCCCCTCGCTGCGCCAGGCCTCGGTGTCTTCACCTGCCATTCATCTTTCCTCGCAAGCCATTCCTACTTCAAATCCTCAGCCAGCGGCTATCTACAATCCCCCACTTAACGCTGCGCCTGGTGCTAGCACGCGCGACCGTACCCGTCGAGCTAGTATGCAACCGACAACAAGGGAAATTAGTGCACCCCAACCTCTAACCCCTCGTCGAGAGTATAGAAATGGTGTAGCAACACCCGAGCGCAATGGAACAGCTTCTCCGCGAACTGGTAAATCCAGACCATCGCCTATATTCACACCACCCCCTTCAAGTGCTCGGTCTTCCATCGATACCCCCCGACGGAGCAGTGATTTGCCAAGTCCGCCTGATTCTCCGAGCCCGCCACCAGGTGGAAGAGGGCGCTTAGGGACAGTGGCTAAAAGGCCAGGGGCTGCCAGTGCGACACATCTCCCTTTGAACAGCCCCCCATCGTCTCCCACACCAGCGCCCCGTGCAGCAAGTCCAGTTCAGGCGCGGTCGCCAACTAGGCGAGTGACTCCGACCTCATATCGTGGCCTTACTTCCGCCTCTGTGACCCACCTACCGTCCAGCCCACCCACATCTCCCACAATCAAGCAAATTTCGATCGACACCCCTCGGCAATCGCTTGATTCTTCGAATCCATCCTTTATCGATAACGCCCGTCAACCATCGGTCGAGATACCCCGGAAGACTTCGGCGGAAACACCCAGAAGAAGCTCAGTAGATACCCAACGCCGCCTAACTGCATCCCCGCCTCCCCGAGCGACCTCTCCAACCTCAACTACACGAACTCGTGCTACTTCTCCTTCACAAAGATATCCAGGATACGCTCACAATCGAAACCTCAACATGTCGACGGCTTCATTGATCTCGCCTTCCACCCCTGAACAGCGTGAGCTCATCCGAAGTGCAACGTCGCTACTGTGCAAGGAATTACGAAAACCTCCACCCCACTTATCACGTAGTGAACATGCAAGAGAGTGGGCCGAGGTGGAGGTCCGGCTGCAGCCCTTGACGAGGCTCGAGCGCATTTGGGGAAAGAGCGGAGCTCTGCCCGGTGCGAGCTCGAGTCAGGTGGGTGTGGCAGGACTCAACTCTCCACTCGTCAGCAACGCGGGAGAAGAGAGGGAACGCAAATTGTTTTGCGAAGCTCTCAGGGATGGTGTTGTTCTATGCCAGTAAGTATTCCCGTCCTCGTCGCAGAATGCCTCACAACGTGCACTTGCCCGCCTAGGTTAATGAATAAACATGTTCCCTCCACGATTTTGCGGATTGACCCGAGGGAGGATGGATTCAAGCGAACAACCAACGTTACCAAATTCCTTGCAGCGTGTTCATCTCATGGCGTTTCTTCTGATGACCTCTTCTACCGTGACGACCTTATCGAAACGACTCCAGAGACCCTATGTCGCGTGGCAAGAACCATCATCGCCCTCTTGAAGCTTTTCGAGGCGCCGGCCATTGACCGGAGCAAAGTGATATCCGGACAAGGTCACAAAGCTGCTGCAGACGTGACGTCTAATCACCCTTATTCCCCCCAATCACTATCTCGCGCCGCTTCATCAACGCCGAATCTGGTACAGCAGCGATCAGTTTCTCCACCTCCTGCTACCGGCCGGAAACGTATCATACCCCCAGAGCCAGTTCTTCCCCCGTTACGGTCAGACAGTCCCCAGTCAGGAACTTCCTGTAGTACGGCACGTAACGTCACAACCCCGGTTGGTCATAGCGGCCGAGAAAATGATGACATTCCTCCAATCAATGCACCCACTCCGCCCCCTAAATCCCCTCACCGAACTCGGTCGAAATCGAAGTATATTGATGACGGTGGCGCTGTTCACCCACCCGACCCTAGTTCTCTCGCGTTCCCAACGCACGAGCCGATCTCCCAATCCTCCAGTCATACCACGGGGGACTATGCGAGCGATTTCCCACTCAGACAATCAAGGACGTCGAGTAATATCACGGAGAACACTGCATATTCCAGCATCTTCGATCTTCGCCGCAACAGTAGCGCCCAAAACAAGTTTGGCACTATCAGGACTGTCACTACTGAGGCCACGTCACTTGGATCAGAGATTCCATCCTTTACTAGGACAGAAGCGAGTTCTGTGGCAGCGTCATTGGCGGAGGAGATGTCGAGGAGGCGTAATATGAGCGGGGAGGGTGCTCGGAACAGGGATCGAAGACCCAGCGAGCCGGCTACCCCCGACCTCGTCAGTCTGGTCGAGGAAGAGGAGAACAGTGCCTGTGGCTCAAGTTCCCGCGAGACCGCTCGAATCAAGTCCACTCCCAGTCCACCCAACGATCACCGTGAGCGCGAGGGTGATCCCCAGATGCGCGTTCGACTGGGTAAAGGAAAGTGGCCCGACGACTTCATGGATGCGTTCCGAGCAAGCCCTTCTCGTCCGATACCTATTCAGACAAGGCCAGACCGCGAGGAGTCACCGTTGGGTACAAGTCCTTCTTCAGCTTCTCCTACACGCAAGCAATCTTTCGTTGGCGTTGCCAGGTCCAACGACAATAGTGAACCCCTCTCGTCCTCTCCACGTCGGCCCAGTCATCGTCCGAGGCACAGCGTGGACGCACCTGTCCTCATGCCCAAAGAATCCATCCTGCGCCGTGACGCTAGTCCTGACAGTCCCGTATCTCCGGGTTCCAAAGTGATCCTACGTCGCCCAAGTACGAGGAATGGCGCTCGCCGCAACGGGATCTATGTGCCACGCGGAGGTAGTGTTGACGATCCCGACAAAGAAGGTGACTCGTCTGCTGTACCGTTTCCTCGAGCGGTATCTGGCGAATACAGTGCTCGAGCCTCGCCTTCACCTGACTCGCCGCAAAGCCACGTTAGTCCTGTGGATGGATCTCGTATACGTGGTCGTCTTCAGAGTGAATTCGATGATCCGAGAGCGAGACGACGTAGTCGACCGAATTCTTATGACGAACTTGGCAGGCCTCGTCTGTCTAGGTACGTCGTTCATCGTCGATACTTTCATTTACGTTGATTGATAAGGAATTATAGTGATCTACCGGGACGAGACTCGATGGACGGGGGTACGATGCGGCAGACGATCGTGGTCGAAGAAACGGGTAAACTGCCTGTCCATTATGTAAGTCTGGGATAAGTCGTCCATGCGTGTGCGTTGACATGGTTCCGATTTTAGCAACTCGGTAACTGCATTGGACGAGGCCAATTTGGGGTCGTGTACAGGGCCCTTAACCTCACGTCTGGTCAGATGGTGGCCGTGAAGCGTATTCGATTGGAGGGTCTGAAGGAAGAGGAAGTCACTCAGCTGATGAAGGAGGTTGACCTGATGAAAAGCTTGTCGCACCCGGGTATCGTCAAGTACGAAGGTATGGTGAGAGACGAAGAATACCTGAACATCGTCCTTGAGTAAGAGATCGTCTTATCCTACATGTCGCTGGTTGCTGACCCAACTTTTAGATATGCGGAGAGCGGATCGCTTGGACAGATGCTGAAGGCATTTGGGAAGCTTAACGAGCGTCTTGTTGCCAGCTATGTTGTGAAGATTTTGGAGGGTTTGCACTATTTGCACCGAAGCCAAGTCGTACACTGCGATCTCAAGGCCGCGAATATTCTCACTACCAAGACTGGAAACATCAAACTGTCTGATTTTGGAGTCTCGCTCAATCTCCGCGCTATGGAGCGAGAGCTCAACAACGTGGCTGGCACGCCTAACTGGATGGCACCTGAGGTGATTGAACTCAAGGGCGCATCGACGAAATCAGACATCTGGTCTCTTGGCTGCACTGTCATTGAGCTTCTTGCTGGACGCCCTCCCTATGGAGAGATTGCAAACAGTATGACGGGTGAGCGTTTATTTCATGTGCCTTCACCAGGCCTGATTGCTGATTGTCGATCGAGCAGTGATGTTCCGGATCGTCGAAGATGAGATGCCACCTCTGCCCGAAGACTGCTCCGATGCGCTTCAGGATTTCCTACAACAGTGCTTCCATAAGGACCCTGAGCAGCGGCCGGACGCGGAGATGCTTTGTGAGCACCCCTGGCTCAAAATGAATTGGGACGCGCTCAAGGTGAGATGGCCCTCGTGTGATCTCAGTAGGTTTGGTACCTAATTCGTCTATCAGGAACTCCGCCCTCAGGACAGTATTCCCTTCCTGCGCCGCGTCAGCGCCGACCTTCAAAAAGCAGACGTCGCCAAGATTGCTGCTCAGATGGACTCTCCGATCATGGAGGTACCCGTTGCAGAGACGCCCACGGGGGAAGAGTCAAGTTCCTCTCCTCGAAAGCTCTCCTTTGCTGACGATGCACCTTCCTCTCCTCGAGACCATACTTTCGTCAAAACTCTGTTTGGGAAACGTGGGTGGTCGTTTGTTGTCTATTCTTGACTCGGTCTTTGCTCAACGATGTGTGTCCCAGCGATGGTCTGCAGGGTGTGTATGGGCACAGTGAAGAAGCAGGCCGTCATTTGTGATCGATGCAATCTCATTGCCCACGCAAAGTGTGCCCCTGAAGCTCCACGCTCTTGCGACCTTCGTTCCCAGCTTCTGTTGTATGCGCAATTTGCGGAGATGAGTAACCCCAATGCATACCTACACTCTTCCGAAGTTCCAAGCGGATCCTCACCTCCTCCCCATATGTGTCCCCCGATTCCTGCCGAGGTTTCCTTTGCTACATCTTCTCCGCTTCCAAGTGCCGACTTCTTGTCGTCCACTCCTATACCCGGCGCTGTACCACCAAAACCTCCTGCTGCGTTCAAAATCATATCAGGCTTCGGCCGTTCGCGTTCTTCCCTCTCCGTCACCCATTCCTCTGCCTCACCGTCTCCCATCCCCCCACCCGTCACCGAGGAAAGAGTGCCGCGACGGAAATCGTCCAAGCTCAAACGCAATGTGACCACGAAAGAGAGACCACATTCTCTGTCCAGCAACAGCACGACCACAAAGAGTGTGAAGACTGACAGCCAGTCCAGTCGACAAGAACCAAGGAGATCTTTCTTGACGATGACAGAGCCTGATACAGACTCTCAGCCCCGGGCTATGCGTCATGCTCCTGAAGTTGCGTCGTCTTCTAAAAATGCTCCAAATGGAGGTTCTACCCCCGATAGGGCTTCTCGGGACGTCCCTGGGACCCTGTCTGGTGACCTTGACCGCCAGAAGAAACGAAATAGCGAGAAGCATTCCAACTGCGTGCTTCAGTGATCTCTGAAGCCTCGTATCACGACTTCCCTTGCCAACGACCAGTCGCACGAACATCTGAATCGAACTCTCGACGTCTTCCACTCCATACGTCTTCCACTTCATATCATTGGCATATCTCATTTATTGTATGTTCTGGTAATGTCGGTTGCCTTTTCATCTTGCGAACCATATGGGACCTATCATACCACGACGTCGTCGCCACCACTTAGTACTAACTATGTATCATCCTCACTCATGTGTTCCATTCATCTTCAATCTATAGCTACAGTACATGTTGTACACGTCTTTGTTCAAATACACGTACACGACTAGGAGGTACCATATTTTGAACCTATCATCTGATAAACGTCTGTGAATCAAACAACCTTGACGCTTCAGCAGCTACGGTGCATGTACGGACAAACTCGGCTGATCAGATCTACGAAGTCTCCCGTGTGTACGTGTCCAGTTGAAAGACCCAGCGGATCAGATAGGT
>JBBPJZ010000952.1:0-11366 GCA_038089015.1 Chalciporus aff. trinitensis
CTGTTACCGAGAAGAGCGAGACAGCCAAGGGCGAGAGCACATCCGAGAGTCCAGTTGGAGGTGGACATTGTGGACACGAGTAACGAACCTCAGAGGAACCCTGAAACTCTTATATGGATTTCCCTTCCTATTTCCCGAGAAGGCTTATTTAAATAAATTCAGAGAGAAAATACTACTTATGCTGTTGTTCGAGGAAATGGTCAAAACGGTGGGCGTAAGGCCAAGATAACACTGATTGAACTAGCACCTGACTCCTCATGGTCTGAATACGTGAGTGGCCGAAACCGTGGGTCCATTGGAAGTCCGGTGTCACCGTGAAACATTGACATCTGGTTAAGTATGTGGCGGAGGTATCGCATGAAATCTAACCTAGAAACATCTAGGTCATCAACTGAGTTGACTGGCAAAACATGAGGTACTTCCCCAGCATGATTGCCTCATCGATTCACTCATCGGGACTCGAATTGCTACGGCGGTTTCCAGTGTCGTGTAGCAGCGTACGTACGCGTATTGAAAAATTCGTTAAGGCTCGAGTTCACGGATGGTGGACTCGGAGTTGCCTGCTTCCTCGAACGACCTTATTTTGAAGTAAAATCGAGCGAGGCAGAAAAGGCCCCAGCATCATGCTTTGCCGTACAAGACCGAAGCGGAGCTCGAAACGCGTTCACTTGCTACACTGCCAGTTTGTGTCTTGTGCAACCTAAACAAGGTTTCTGCCGAGACATCAGCTGTACATCTAGTCCAAATATATCAACGTGGATACAGCGGCCACTGACGCAGCTGAAGCTTGGCCACAATGTGCACTGACGCTGAAGGGATGATTCAGCTTTTTCTATCTCGCTCAATTTTCTTCAAAATAAGGTCATTCGAGGAAGCAGGCAACTCCGAGTCCATCACTTGTGAACTCGAATGCTAACAGGGATTTCAACACATTCGCTGCTACGCGACACTGGAATTTGCCGTAGCAACTCGAGTCCTGATGAGTGAATTAACGAGGCCTTAGTATAATCATGGTAGGGAAGTACTTCCTGTTCTGCTGATCAACTCAGTTGGGTGCTGAAGCGCTGATGATCTCCGCCACAGAAGCAGATGTCAACGTTTCACGGTGACACCGGGCTGCCAATGGACCCACGGTTTCGGCCACTCACGTATTCAGACCATGAGGAGTCAGGTGCTAGTTCAATCAGTGTTATCTTGGCCTTACGCCCACCGTTTTGACCATTTCGTCGAGCAACAGCATAAGTAGTATTCTCTTTCTGAATTTATTTAAATAAACCTTCTCGAGAAATAGGAAGGGGAACCCATATAAGAGTTTCAGGTTTACTCTGGGGTTCGTCACTCCTGTCCCACAATGCCCACCTCTAGCTGGATTCTCGGATGTGCTCTCGCCCTTGGCTGTCTCGCTTTTCTCGGCAAAAGGCACCTCAGCAGGGTAAAGTATAGACGCTCCCACCCATTTCCACCCGGTCCTCCTGGACTGCCGTTCATCGGGAATGTGATAGGAATCGACACGAATGCCCCATGGAAGACGTATGCAGAATGGGCAAAAACCTATGGTGCGCCGCTGATCCGAACCTGATTGATTTAGTCTCATCACACCCATAATTTCACAGGAGATATAATATTTACACGTCTGTTAGGCAATGATATTATCATCATTAACTCCGAGACTGTAGCAAAGGAATTACTCGAGAAGCGCTCTTCAAATTACTCAGACCGCCCATATGTAATTACCAGCGATCTGTGAGTTCACCTTTTTCGTTGTCAGCATCAGTTGTTGACCTACCCATTCCAGTTGTGGGGTAGACTTCAGTTCTTCGGTGATACGTTACGGTGATAGATGGAGACTGCATCGGCGCTTCTTCCACCAAACATTCCGAAGCGGCGCTGCACTAAGATTTGTGCCAATGCAGCATCGCAAAGCTTGTCAATTCCTTCACCGGTTGCTCAAGAACCCTGCTGGACTTGAGGAACATGTTTTCGAGTACGTATCCATGACGGTCAGTTTGTGTTTATGTTCATGATCTCGTCTTGTCCATTTAGATACACAGCCTCAGTTGTATTGAGTAGCGTATATGATTACGATGTTACCTCTCAGGAAGATGAGTTAGTTACCATACTGGCAAAGGTCCTCGAGATTGTGGTTCCCGCTACGCGCCCTGATATCGCATTTATCGTTGGCGCATTTCCAGCCCGTGAGTCGCGTTCCCTGTTCTCTCCCTGGTACATAGATTTTGACCATCTTCAGTCTTCAGTCTTCCATCGTGGTTCCTTGGTATGTCATTCAAGAGGGACATGGCTATCGCCAAGGAGTTCTCAAAGGAGTACGTCGAAAAGCCATTTGCTCACGCATTGAGAGAGAGGATGGTAAGGTCCATTTACTTACACCATCCGGAACTGACGCCCTTGTGAAAGACAACTGGCAGTTCCTCATACTCAATGGTAAACGATGCGCTCCGGAAGGCCGAAGAAAAGGGTGTTTGTGCGGATCAAACGTGGATGAAAGAACTCAAGGGGTCTGCTGCCACTGCATTTTTGGGTATGTCGACGGACTGTTCGATCTATTCTTTGTTGAAAACTGTATGTCTATTCCTCAGCTGCATCAGACACGGTGCGTGGCGATTTCACTCATGTAATGTTTTGCCATGAGCTGGGAGATTGATGTTGGATTGTAGTCAAACTCAGTTCTCATGACGTTCTGCCTTATGATGATGGTGACTCCAGAGGCACAAGCGAAGGCACAGGCACAGATTGATGCCGTCGTAGGCAAGAATAGGCTCCCATCAATTGAAGATCGACCTTTGTTGCCTTACGTTGATGCTATCTTTCGTGAAACCCTCAGGTACGGCCAGGTAGTTCCTCTCTGTGAGTGATACCACCAGATTCAACCGTTCTTTTTGTCGATTCCTCGATGCATATAGCGTTCCCACACGTTGCCATCGAAGATGACGTGTATGCTGGTTATCACATCCCCAAAGGTGAATCGTTGAAAACCTTGACTCCAATCGTACATAGACTAATACCGATTTCCAGGTGCCATTTTAATCCCGAATGCTTGGTTAGCACATTCTATCTCTATCATTTCTTGGCCCCCTTCTCAATTCTTCGTTCCGCAGGGCGATGGCGCACAATGAAGATAAGTATCCCGATTCCCATCAGTTTATCCCCGAGAGATTCCTCAACGCGGATGGTTCTCTCAAACCTTCGGATATTGAGAACGTTGTGTTTGGCTTTGGTCGACGAATCTGCCCCGGCAGGCACTTTGCGGACACGTCGGCATGGTCCTTGATTGCCAAATTTTTGGCTGTATTCAAGATATTGAGACCCATTGCCGAAAACGGCGTCGAGATTCCTGTTGAACCAAGGTTCTCTAGCGGGTCTGTACTGTGAGTCGTGATTTAACCTATTGTGATGTCGACTGTACGATGTATTTGTAGGCATCCGCTCCCATTCGGGTTCAGGATTGTGCCTAGAGTTCCAGGGATGGATGCATCGAAACTGGATGAACTGATTGCAGGTAGCACCGGCTAGAAATAGCCCTGTGATTCCGTTTATTTTCCTCTGCTCGTCACGGTTCGTTGGGCAATACTATGCGATCATTATCTAACCGACTCCTGTCTTGTAACATGTATCTGTACTATGCTGCATTACAACGCTTCTCCGGGCATGTTTCTTATCTCTGCGTGAATTAATAATTCACCACCCATTCCTTGGCCTATCTACTTCAACTCAGCGTACCAATATTAACCTACCATGTCTCGTAATACTGTGACTGCTTTCTCGGGGAACCCTCGTGTTCACGCTGCTCCGAAGGGGAAATGAGCCGCGTCAAAGCTCTTGGGGGATAACTCAACTAATGGGCGATCGGATCCCGGTCCCGATCCCGGTCCTGCTCCAGGGGGATTTGGATCAGGAGAACCGTTGTTGCCCTTGGTCTGGCTCTGTTTAACGAGTGTCAAGAGGAAACGATACAGTCTCACTTTATCACCCTTTGGAGACAACATCAAAGTATGATTGCCTCACAATGCGTCGGCCACGGTCTCTCGTTCTGCTGATGGCTCGTGCGCTTGTGCGTCAACTGGCACCCCCATTGTTCGATTATGCTAGAATGAGAATTGGATCACATCCTCCATCCCCCACGTTTTTCTGTTTCCTATCATCAGACACTCCACTCGCACGCTTTCCAACTTGAGTTTTGTTTCGATATGAGCTTCTTGTACGTTACGCACGCCCTGCAGTATCCAGGGTATATGTTGTAGAATACATCCGCGCGCATTGTGCCGTTGTCATTGAGGGGTTCTGAACAGCATAAGAACGCAATAAGATAAGTACCATATGCTATCCTGGAAGCAGGCCACTTGATAGATGGCTGAAATAGATTGGAGTGTCAAGAGGCGCGAGACTCTGTACCAAGTCCACGAAACGCATAACAGGTTCGAATCGGTCAGATGTCATAAAAGATAACCTGGGGACGTCGCCTCGACGCTTGCGTCGCAGAATGGGGCATGTGCCAATTGATCAGTCGGTGGGTTACTGTACATAGTACCATGGGCCCATCTACAGACATGCCACAGAATGTCACATAGGGGCACACAAGCCGGACATGAACTCCACTCGACATCGTTGGATGTGAAGATGTCGCGATTGAGAGCGCTTCGGGCTCCGCTTCGGCATTACTCGGCGGGTGACACTGATCCGGGGGCATCAGAAATTTCGAACTCCTCACGACAAAGAGATAGTACCACAAGCGAGGGTCATCGATTTATCTCCTTCAGGCTTCCAAGTATCATAATTATGCTGGGGTCTGGCACCCGACAAAGATGACCTCGAGCAATACTGTACGGAGACGACGTATGCATGACACAAGACCCTTGTGTCTGTGTATCAAGGTCTTGACTTGGTCTTGCTTCTCGCCTAGCTGGCGATAGACATTGTGCACGCCGTTCATGAAGACTTTAAGTTCCTCGAGCTGCTCTTCTCACTCGGATATAGTTCCCCTGACCGTTAGAATTGGTATCGCAGGACTCAGTGGCCCAAGGACCTTACGATTGCCTGAGGATCAGGTAGCTGCAACAGAATAAATATTCGCTACGGGATAGTCCCTAAAGAGAACCGCCAATGCAGCACGAGAAGCACCAGCTGACCATTTGAAGAAACTTTTCGGCGGATATATCTCGGTAATGTGGTGGCCAGAGTGTACAGTCTTTAGTGGAACGATGGAGACCGGCGAGAATGGTATTTGCGAGTGAGCGCACAGTTCAAGTTGTGGTTCAAGTTTAAGTGATATGGTGCAACTTTCACGATCGTCTAGCGTCAATATATTTCATTGAAAACGCGAGTCTCCCCTAGTCAGACCGAGGGTTGAACGCAGCCGCTCATTCTCCACTATGCAGGTGACAGCTTCAAGTTGAAGGAACCCGCATGAATGATGCAGGAAGACTTGAACAAGGTCAATTCTCCATAGTCCTATTGAACAACCCGAAATTATCGGCCTTGTAGTCTAGAGGTACGATACTTGCTTTGGGCGACTAAAGTGCAAGTGGCCTGGGTTCGATTCCCAGCAAGGCCCATTTTTTTTGCGATCAAATGAGACAGAAGTTGGGGATAACGAGCAGATTGTCACCGCCACTACGTACTACTTCAACGCTAATAGAGCGGGAAGGCAAAATTCAATTATGGCAAGCATGGTATGCTCCACATGCTCCAAATCCATATGCAACCAACATCGCCAGCCCATACCTTCATTAGCGTCGTCCTCGTCACCCAATCATCCGCTTTTCCGTGCCATCTTCGCCTTCTGCTTCGCAGCCCTCTTCGCCTGTTTCTCCTCCCAAGCTCGCTTCTTCTCCTGCGTCTGACTCACATCATCACCCTTCTCCTCCTGCTCCTCCGCCCTCTTCATATATACATCGATACACTCCCCCATCTTCTCTTCCACACTCTGCTCCGATTCGAGCGTCGATCCCTCGACAGTCCACTCAAAGTCGAAGCCCCATCCGCGTCGGATCGGAACAGGGACGTGGGCTGTGTCATCCGTTTGCCTAGGTCGTATTGAGCGGGGGGTAGAGGCCGAGATATGCCCGCCTTCTTTTCGCCACCATTCGACGAACCATTTGGCGGCCCGGGGAGTGTCTACGTCACCGCCTCGTACGCGCATACCGAGACGTCCCCCAAGTTGGTCTAGGAAGACATCGACGTCGGTCGTGGGCTCGGAACCTGGCGGTAAAACCTTGAGATAAGCTGGGGCTTGTAGAAGCGAACGATGGGTGTCAGATCAGCCACATGAGAAACGAGCGAGCGTGAGCACGGAGAGCTTACATATAGGATCGAGGATATTTAATCTATACAATAAATAATTGACAAGCCCTTCAACGTCGTATAAACTCTCCTTGATTCCAGCTGCTCGTAAAAATATTTTTATGAATATGAAACCTAAATCCGAGGAGCCCTTCTCACATACCGATCAATGCGAGCTTAACCCCTCGCTCGGCGCCATAGTCCCCTTTGCCAAGAAAGGGAAGCATGACGCCGGGAGAATCGTATGAATAGACCAAGGGATTTTCTGAAATCTTCAACCTTGTGGACAAGGTTCGCGTATGTCCAGGCTGGGCAGACGTTTGCAGCGCCTTGGCGGTCCCTGTAGAGCAAATTCACAGATAACCCAAGAACGGAAAATCAGAAATATATATCAGAGCGCCACAAGAGCGAGACGTACGTCCAGCAATCCCAAAACTCCGAAGGGAGTTCAACAACGTGGATTTTCCGACGTTGGGCATGCCAACGACCAGAACGTTCATTTCCGTTGCATGGGGGTTAGTCCTGGCTATGTCTAAGCGTCATTTTCGCGGCGCAAAAAATGGTATCGTATCAAAGTTGCTGAGCAAACGTTATAAGCAGCACATGAAAGGACAACATACTTACGAGCAACTCGCTGAGTGCCTTGATGTCTCGAGGTTTATTAAAGGATGCGAAGTGCACTATCTGATCTGGAAAACGAGACGCCATAGCTTTGCGGAATGGCTTAAGCTGCGTTCAGCCCGGCGGTTACCGACGGAAGACGCGGCCTACCTGCACACCCCACTCAGAGACGAGATCATGTTTATTCAGGACGACTATCCGTTCACATATCGTTCCTCCATATCCTGGAACGACAGATGCAGTGGAGTCTGTTGAGGCTGACGTGATGATGTTTGAATCTCTTCCCCTCTCCGCTCTCCATTTTCTTATCGCTCCTGCCCAAGAAAGAGAAGGCGTTAGTCACGATTATTGATTATCACCCACCCCAAAACGTTGACCCCAAAATGAGCAAAGAGACATCGAAGGGCTTCGGCATCACGCGGACAAATAGTTGGGGCTGCACAAGCGTGAGAGGATCGATGAAACACGATCATAGTGTGCCAATTGATGGAATCTAATCCCAAAAGAGGTCCGTTCCAAAATAAAGATAAAGCGGCCAAACCAATGAGGGACAAAGAAAGGCTGTTCGACTCACTTTCGAGATTATGGTTGATGCTCGTGAGTGGGAGTCTGGCATCTCTGAGTTCGAGAACGACGTCTGTACGAGATAGGAGGGCTGGTAGTTGTTTGGTGAACCGATTCATATGACCCGGGAACCATGATGGCGGAGCTGGGAGTGCCGGGAAGGGAATAACAGATAGCATGGCAGGTTCGTGGAGTGGATACAATAATAGCTTCCTGGGAATGAAATGCAAATGTTCACCAGTCACCGGACACCAATATTTATGGATAGAACGAACGAGTTGAGATGGAACTAGCACGAGCCCAGCAGTTGTTGAGTAGAAGCCCCACCACGACAGGTGAATTATTCGGTTTGGTGTGAAGAAACTAGCGGCAGGCTCAAGGGTGACCGTATCGAGTCAGTTGACGGTGAACTATGGCGGAAGTAACTTTGCGGTTTGCTGTCACTGGATCATGATGCAGGGAAGGAACAATTGTTTGGTTCTATTTAACTCTAAAGCCTCCGGTCGGCTGCCACGGTCCGGAATCCTCCTCATCGAGGCAGTTCTGGTTCGAGGCCAGGTTACACTAACTGTCACTTTACCTCAGTCCAGGTTGGCCGTAAATACACCCTGCCACATCCAGATTCCCACACACGTGGTCGACTCGGTTAGTGAAGAAGGCAATGATGTCAGGGCTCGTGCACAAAACTGGATCATACAATAGCGATTGAATAGGAGACAGTGATAGATTCTTTCTAAGACTAGTGAGATATCATTGCGACACTGGGAATACTTGTAGCAACAGGAATCGATAAGTAAAACGGTAACCGAGTAGCACAGATAAAAACATACGACAACCAAGCTGAACGAAACGACGAGTTAAGATACTGAGTGCCGGAATGCGGGTGGCGATCCGAGGTGGTGCATGTTGTACAATCAAGCGGAATAGCTAGAAAGCGAAGCGGGTGTTGAGATCCTACGAGACATTTTTTTGGATCAAGCATAGGTCGAACTCAAATGGAGAGATCATGGTTGTCTGAAGCATCCAAACAGACATCTATTGCTGGACACGGGTTAACAAGCATTTTCTACCGTTCGACAGAAAGAGAAATGATTACTTACAGGTCTATACCCAGCTGTCCTTGCCAACCCCGATGGCGTCGAAGCTCTTCCCGCTCCGGGTGCGTCTCTCCTGAAGTATGGGTACAGCATCCAAGTTGATCAACTTCTCAGATGGTGGTGGCGAGCCCTCGACCCATCCCTTCCATCCCTTTTTGACTGCAACTCTCTTCTTCCGTGGCGGTGGTGGAGGCGGTGACGCCACGTCGGGTTCCACAGCAAGTGGGTCGTTGTCGGGAGTATGAGGACGTTTAGAGGACGTTCGGGAGGTCGCCGACCAGTCAGACGGACCAGGGGTTGACCGAGGAGAAGAAGCCATAGGTGGGGGGGTGACAGAGACAGACCGTTGCATCGTTGCGATATGTATTGTAGGGCGTTGACTCGTCCCGCGAGCCCGCCAGAAGGAAGAGGGTTGTAGTACAGGCGCAGAGACAGCTTGGCTAGGTGCTGAGGTGGCGGGGAGTGATGGTGTGGATCTGGTGATGGTCTCCACTGTCTGCTTCTTTTCGGATGCCTTCGCAGCGGCCTTCTTTTGTCTCTCCCTCTCGCGTTCTTTCCTCTCCCGCTTCCTGCTCCTACGCAACTCCTCGTCCTTCTCTACTTCTTTGTAGGGCCCGACGCCATTTAGTAAGCTGGTCAAGACATCTCTAGCTGGACGCGGATCGAAATCACCCGCTAGGACAGAAGTAGCGGTGCGACGCTGTCGTTTGTACGGTGGAAAACCGGGGGTATGGTGGGGGAGGACGAGCGACATTGAAATGAGATTGTGGGCCACGGGGGGGATTAAAGACAAAAAGCACAGCGGGGGTCGTGTTTGAAGCTCTTATGCTTGTTGTACGCTTACGGCACATGGATAAGCATCTACAAACAACCTCGTTGATTCATGCCATAACTATATCGGAACATGTTATACTTACGTTCATCCGCCGAGGAACTTACCAGAGAACGCCAGAAATATATACCACCAGTGGCAAGTCCCATCTATCACTGCGATCAATTCCCATGTAGCTAGTAGCTATACAGCAGGGCGCTGCGCACTCCATACCACCTGTCTACCTGTTTAGTCAACCAAACTAGGCTTGGGAACGATCAGGAACCTACTAGTCCGCCTTGTGTCCCAGCGGCCTCAAATCCGGAACATTCCTGTCCATTTGGGGGGTGTCTTATCCATCCCAATTTAATGAAATTTAAAAGTTCTATTCGGGATGACTCAAACGTTCCATTCCTTCTATGGGCGCTACGGTCAAAGACCCTCAGTAAATAAACCCGGCCCCATCGGTGGCTTTTCACACAGCGCCCTTCCATACCCGACCGGAGAAAATTCAGCAGCGATTTTTCACTCAGCGGGCAGCGACCATACACCCCATAGCCTACTTCTGGCCATGCTGTGCCACTCAATACCGCACTGGAATTACTGAGGACCAGTGCTGCTATTGTCCCCGTTTCTTTACGAAATCGATACTTATGCCAACCACACAAACGATCAACGAACAGGTTAATTGATCTGTGTGATATAATTTTTATACACGGTGAATTATGTGGTTACAGCTTACCAACGGTAACTGCGCACCCAGAAATTAAATCACCTCAGCTGATTGTTCTCTTTCGCGGCAAGTCGTTCCCAGTCTTCACTTTCCCGATTTAAACCAAGTTAAACCCAACCACCGCCAAATCCCGGACAATGATGATAGGGGCAGACTTCTAGCCCATGGTAGGGCCTTTCACGTTGCAGGGTAGGTTCGTAACCTCGTGTCGTCCAGTCACAGCATCTTGGCTCTAAACAGAAGGTATGTCCCAACACTATCACCCGTGAGTCATTCCGATGCCATTAGCATACAACCCTGTTTCCGCATGCCTTTGTTGACATGCGATTTCCATGCTGGTGTTAACGGCTCCCTCTTTCATATTCCCCGTCTGTCGTGACAGCGTCGGGGGGGAGTGGAGTCTGCTATTCTAGACCCTGGTCTGGCCGTCGAGTTTCACAACAGCATGGCTGATTTCCCCCCGTTTGGCTTCCCTGCAGACGTCATGCCTATTTTCTGTGGTTACACGGCATGACGGACCACATCAGAAGGGCACCATCCGTTTCGGTGCTTATCCACCTCCGGATCCTGCGGTTCTACCTCTGGCTTGGCGAATGATAGGAAGGGGCTTTGAAGTTTATCAAGTCCCGCAGCGAGAACTACTCCTCTGTCCTCCCAAACTTCAGGCTAGCTCTCAACACACGGCATCCCGAACGATAACGCCTCAAGTAAAATTTCCACCGAGTAAGATCCCCCCCCCCCATCGTCTAACAGTGCACCGCATAAAAAGACTAAAACGAGCAGAATCCCACGGGAGCCCCCGCAAGGTCTGAATGACAAATATTTGCGCCCCGGCTTCTTGCGCAGGGTTTCGTACTGCCTCAATGTATTGCACGGCTTCAGCGCAAATGGGTATGTGGCGACTCGGAATTCGTTTAACCGAGCGCTCGAAGGATCTCCAAGCATGCTTTCCTACGGATGTGATTTTTAATGTTTTATTCATTTTATTCACCATAGAGCGTCGGTTCACTCCGGGCCGCTTGTTATGCCCAAAATTCTCAGCTGCAGCAAGGGTAAGTCATTGCAGACGTGAGCGTGGAGCAAGCTGCCTGGGTGACGGTTGAAGGATTGGCATGGGTTGTCGTATTGTGACATCCTCCGTGGTGTTCGCGCATTGGCAGGGACAAGTAATAAGCCCACATTCATATCATGCCGATCCACACGGGCACTGGCAGAGCGTTCTAGATCCATTTCGCAGACAATC
>JBBPJZ010000953.1:0-11361 GCA_038089015.1 Chalciporus aff. trinitensis
GCTGATGACATGACCAGATAAGGTAAGTTGCTCGCGTATGTGGCAGAGGTTGTGGAGGTGAGCTGGGATCTCAGCGCCTTCCACAGCATGGGTAGAGTAGAGAGCACGCTGGGTGCGCAAGATGGTTTGCTGTCCTTTGGGCTTGTGGATGGTGTGGAGAGCGTCCCACATGTCTGCTGCGTTTTCACACTCTGCAACATGGATTACCTGTTCATCCTTGATTGCTGTGGTGATCAACTCTTGTGCAATCAGGTCTCTCTCCATCCAGTCCTTTTCGATGACAGGCACATTGCTGCTCGGTCTCGGCTCAGCTCGGGTGACGATATCCCAGGCACGCTTCCTTTTAAGGACAGTCTGGATACGTATCTTCCATGCGAGCCAATTTCCGTCCCTCAGTTTTTCAATCTTGGGGGATGAGGTGTATACTGAGTTATTATTGCCTGCATAATGGATGGGGATACTAGCAGGTACAGCAGGAGTGGTCGCAGCGACAGTGGTGGTCAACCCGGTGGGAGGCATCAAGGATCTGGACAGCGGTGTGGGAACGGTGGGCGCGGGAGAGCCTGGAGGTGTGGTAGACAGCTGGGAATTTCCCAAATTAGACATGATAGGCAATATGGATGCGTACGATGATTAGATAGTGGTTAGATAATAGTTCGGTTTGATATCTGGCGCTAGCCAGGGCTCATAACCTTTTGTCGCAGCAAGTGGGTGGATAGCAACTGGCATGCAGAGGAAAATGGTGGGATGAAACAAATCCTGTCTACGGGTGTCTCAACTTTATTCTCAGTTTATATACTGTGCCTACGTCTGAATAATCTGGTGAAATTCCATTTACCAAGTAGGACTAGGCCGAAGGTAGTTTGTTATTGTTTATCCCTAGTCGATACTCAACAATATTACTTTGATCCGCGACATCCGGGATGAACAGTATCCCTCAACGACGACATCGACTCTCCATCGTGCACAATATTAATCACTCGCGTCTGCGCACTCGCCTATTCATGACACTCTGTATGAAAATTCCTGCTAGCTGGTCAAGGGCCGGGAGATTCTTCAATCACGGGTATTCACTCCTGCTCTCAACGAATGCCCGACACAATATCAGGTGTGCACACAATCTTACCCCTGATACACCCATCTGGTGAGTTGCGTTTCAGTCTTCACAAACCGTTGTCATTACACCATCCCCCTCTACCCGGCGAGGCAGGCAGCGAACCCTGGTTGTCGATCGTGGTCACACTTGCCAGATTGCTCTCAGGTATCGTTGTCCCGACGAGAGTTGGAGCAGGTGACCAATCGGATCATGCAGAGCGGAGGAGGTTATCCGGCTTGCGAAACGAATCCAGGGTATACGGCATCTACTCTCACACCCACCACCAATATTCCGACTTGAAACTCCAGCCAGTTTGCCAAGAGTGCACCTCGTCTGTGTATGCCTCGGACACTCTGTCCAACTGGAAGCGTGTAGAATCTGGATGGGAGACGGTGGACGAATGGAAGTCGCCCGTTACATTTGGCCGCGGCATCGTGTTATGTTTCTCTGGTGACAACTTGTCGAACTACGATGGAGGAAAGAATGAGGGCAAACTCGGGAAAGGAAATGTACTAAGCCACTGATACTGTGTACCAGAAGACGACATGGAAAAGTGAGCGTAAAAATAATCTTTCGGTACCGATTGCCTCCAATGATCAGTGGGGCATACGTCAGATCTTCAGAGATGATCAGCCTGCGGATAAACTAAGTTATGAATATATATGAACTCTCTAGTGGTTTGCTTATGGATGCTATTTGACTTGTAATAGATTTGTCTCGAAATGTGCTGTGCGCGCGGTCACTCCTAACCGTAGTACATATCAACCCATGTTTGTCATGCTCTCACATCGTGCCAGTCGCGAGGCCCTTTGAATGTCCACCCTCATACACCTCACCCTTCTCCAAAATTCCCCTTGAATGCCCATTTAGAGTCTCTCATAACCCTAATCACCCTAATCAACATATCTCTGACTAACGACTACTATGCCCTTTGTACCCATTTTACGATTCCCCATTCCAACTCACGTCGAAAAACGGCAAGTCCCACAGATAAACGGCTCCCAAGGCGGTGAGCTTTCGCCATCCAATCCTTCTTTCTTATTTTTAACTACGAGCGACACTCCCTACTCGCAGGCTTCATCGGACTCGTGGTCGCTCTGAGCGTCCTGATCGTCGTCTGCTGCGCTGCGGTATTCTACCTCCTTCGTCATCACGAACCAACAGACCAAGACCGTGTCATCCGGAGAGAGCGATACCGTCGTACTCGTGAAGAACGTGATGATAGCTCCATGACAACACCTTCCTCCACCCTAAGCGGTCTCAAAGACAAGTTCAAGCGTATGTGGACGAGTAGCAAGTCATTGGGAAGTGGTGGTGGTGGTGGTAGTGGTCGACGAGGTGGGCGTGGTTGGATCCAAGCTGGTTCAGATGATGAATGGGAGTCTGATTCAGATCTTGGAGATCCAGAACATGGAAGACGTGCTCATCATGCGAGAGGAGGACCACTGAAGTCGCTCTCCAGGCCGGATACCGAAGACAAGGACAATGTGCGGGTCGTCGAGTCCCCGTTGTCGGATACGGGAAGCGGGTTTATCCCCGTACCTTATACCGATCCGTTTTCAAAAGAAACACCCATGTCGCAGACGCAGATCGTATCCCCATTACAAGTCGAATTGGCGCGCTCGCAGTCGCCTCTCTCGTCAAGCTCTCCAAGAGAGGGTGGGAGCACAAGTGCTGAAGACGAAAGCCATGATATTCATGTTCCTGATTATCGTCATCATTCTACTCTATCTAATATGTCGGTTTGGACTACTACAGGCTCAAAATTCGTCGAGGACATTTAGCGTGATCTTGGATTCCGAATATTTCTTTGTACATTTCGTGTCTAATTACCATGTAGCTGTATTTTTTTTGGATAGTAAGGCTCGTTTCCCTTTGGTGTTTCTTACCCATGGACTACCTCTGTAACGGTTATAACCCTCACGGTTGTATACTAGACGGACATCTTGAATATTCGAGGAGCCTTCTTCATGCCTGGAATCATATTTGCAAGTCTTTCGGTTGCGGACCCCCAGGTTTGTCGTGGTCTTCACCTTCTCCACTCTTTATTGCTGCTGCCCTCATATGCCCCAGTCAGCTACCACCAAAAATCCTTAGCCAACACATGATTCCATGTCTGAATCAGGCACCCTGGCGTAGGACTTCGAGTGGACGTTCACCCTTTATCTTTCTCATCAGGGTCCTAACACTCGCGACGGACAACCTTCACATATATGGGACGATTCGGACTGGGATCCATGGCCGTGAAGGGAAATTCGGGGATGTCGGAGGTGGTGCAGAACTCGTCAAGGGAGATAACTAGGCAGCAGTGTGGAGGTAAGAGTGCAGGAAAAGGGGACGTACGATGGCCGGTGAGGAGTCCAGCAGGAACGTCCTGTGTCCTTGATAGAGTCAGCGATATATCGTTTGTCCGTCGTTGAGCGATGAGGATGCGGTAGAGAGTCGCAATGAGATCCTGACGTTATATTCGGGTTACGCGTCCGATGACGCAGTCGCGAGTAAAACACGACCAAGTCCCGAACTAGACAATGCCTAGAGAGGAGAGTAGTCCACAACTACCAATATCCAAGGTATCTTGACACCAACAACTCTTGCTGAAGTCAGACCTTCTCTCGAGGAAGGTGGGGAGGAGGACCACGGAAGATGCCGAGAGGTGATCTTTGGTGATGGGAATTGCTTAGTCATCAGGTGTGGCACTGCCAGCTAGGCTTTGGATTCGCGATTTTTGAGATTCCAAGGATGACAAGTTGGAAAAGCGACAGAAAAAAAATCGCTGAGAAGATGGTAGATGTGGTGGAGGATGCCTAAAATGGAATGTCTCACAACCCAACATCGTCGCCTCGTCCCCACCCTCCAACCGTCCAGCTGCCGTCCCCATCGTCACACACGTTTTTTACTCTCAATTTCGTCAACATGACGGACGACGTCGAAATGTTGGACGTAAATCACAACTTACATGAGCATTCTCCAACCTCTCCGACTGACTTTCCGGCCACTTCACGTTTAAGCCACAACTCCGCTATATCTACTCGCAGCGACGTTATCGAGCTCAGCAGTCGAGACAACTCTGTCGGTCCCTTGTCCGGCAACGATGGGTATGCTCTCCCCGTCGACGTTAGCCACGATGTCAAACCACCTCCTTCCAAGAAAATCCGAACGTCGGCCTCAGCCGCCGGTTCGAAACCTGCCTCTACTGCGGGCGCGGGAGTGAAACCAAAGTCGACGAAAGCATCTCGACCCCGTTCACCATCACCGACACCACCACCTCCCGCTCCTCCACAACCACTTCAAACAATTCGGCTTGACATTAAATTAGGAGGTCCGGATAGCTACGAAGTCGATATCGGGACTGAAGCCAAGGCATGCGGTCAACGACCACCCACTCCACCACCTGTCAAACCACTCATCAGCGAAAGCGAAGGTGATGAAACGCACGATGACCAAGGGAAGCCGAAAAAGAAGAAGGTACATCGGACGATATCAATACTCCACACGTGTGTGGGACTAATGTTGCTTACAGAAGAAACTCGCGACTTCGGAGTACTACGACGTCACCGACCCTTTCATCGACGACTCTGAATTGACCATCGACAATCGCACACACTTTGCTCAGACTAAACAACAAGGCTTCTACGTGTCGAGTGGTGAGGTCGCCCTTATGAAAGATAGGTGAATCACTTTCGACGTCAGCTTGATCTACCCAACTGACGACCCCTAAAGTAGGACTCCGAAAAAACCCAAGTCAAAGAAGCCTCCAGCAACGGAGGCTGGGCCCAGCAAACACGAGGATGGCACCGAGGATAATCCTATCAGTGTGCTTGGGGACGAGAAGGTCGGGAAGAAACGCAAGAACTATACTATCATCGAGGAGAACGGCAAGAAGCGGAAAGTCGTCGACCTGGTATGGGTCTTCATCGTATCTTTCCCTTATTGTCGCTGACTAGAGTCGTTATCAGCGCGAGTTCCATCCAGACCTACAGGCCGCGATCGAAGAACTCAAGGTCGCCATCTCAAAAGGTGTGTCATTGTCCTGTCGTCTCCTTTATGAAGACTGAAAGCAACTATCGTCACAGAGTCATGGGATGTCAAAGGCAAATTTCCTCCAGCGATCAAACCAGTCCTCGCCGACGTCGCCTTGAAGGCTGTCAGGCTCAACGAGTACGATGACGATTTCTTCAGCCTTATGCCAGTCCTGTTCCCCTATAATCGTTTCACGATGACCGTATGGATTTCTTCCATCCGTATTCATCGCATCATGTCTAACGCGTTGGGCAGAAACTCATCAAACGAACGATCTTCCAGGACCACCTCAAGATCCTGACAGATAGACAAGACGAGTTATTAGAGCAACTTGCCAAACTTACGAAGGACGGGTTTTCCAAGGCTAAGGAGGAATGGGAGAAGAGCGTCGTTGCATGGGGTGCGGCCTTTACGCTGGCTTACTACGTACATTAACCCGATTCGGTTTGATGCAGAGAGACGACAGGAGAAAGCCAAGGCGGCGGAATCCGAAGGTGGCACCGCTTCAACACCAACCGCCGCGGGTGATGCCCATGCAGAAGATGGCGGTGTTGGTAGTGGAGCCGAGGGCGAGGGTCCTACGGGGACGAGCAAGCACGAGGGCGGAAAAGACTCACATCCTCCGGCCCAAAAGTATCGCTTGACGGAGTCGATGAAGTCGATGATATGGCAGCTGGTGATGTTGAGCAACGAGTGTTGCCGGTTGGAGAATGAGAAGAAGTACGTCATGCCACTGTCCAGCTTTCAAACCATAGCTAACCTTCTCCGCAGCGAACTGGAAGGTAGTAACGTACAAGTCAGCGAGCAAGGTTCACGCAAGGTACTATATCAGAAGGTAAGCCAAGAGCTCTTTTCACACACGTGAGAATTCATGCCCTCGTTCTAGATCGTCGCGGCCTTCCCTACTGGTTGGCTCAACTCTGGTCAGATTTCGAGAGAAGGTTCGTACACCGCATTATTTAACGAGATTTATCCGCTCAGCAGCTCCCTAGTGAGTGCGATGAAGAAGAAGCACGAGAAAGACGCGATGGGGCAAGACGGGTGATCCGCTTACCCTCCTCGTTCTTGCTCCCCGCTCGGTCCACCCTATCCAATTTGCATGCTCGTACTCTAACTTTATTGATACATGTTCTTCTGTTTCCCCTGTTTCCCGTCTCTTCTACCCATTAGCTCATTCCGTTCACGGTTCCGTCATTGTGTCTACTTCCTCTGCATGGAATGTCTGCTGTTGCTAGTGTAAGTACATTATCGTTGCTTATTATTCTCTACACTTTAGGTTCTTTTTATTACGCTCTTTTGTCGATTCTGTGCTGTAACATCAATCCCTGGGTAACAGGTACTGGTCCTTTGTGTTTCCGGATTTGAAGATCCTGTGCAGTCATTCTGTGTAGAACCAACCAGTCGAAATATGAAGGGTACAGCTAGGGTTCTCAGCCTTGTCAAATAGGTCTCATGTTGGACAAATTTCTGGGATATTTACTATCAGTATCTTGGTTAAATTCATGAATGATTTAGTACCACTCTTCCGATGCAACTCTAACGAGGTAGCATCTAATGAATGGTTTACTATTTAAAAAAGGCATTTCGAGGCCAGAAAAATCGTCTGTAACCAGTCCGACACAAGTATCATCTTCCGAGTCTGTGGTACTACGCGGGCCTCCCATACAACGAGAAGCTTATACCCATCTAGACAACGTTGATCGTGGTATTCAAGAACCGCAATTCAGCACTGAAACCAGCCTTCGTAAACGGTATAAGCACACACGCGTCCAGCTCCTCAGGCTCACAAATAACAAGATGAGTCAAAGACCACTCACCCCTACGAGCGAAACATGCACGACGCCGATCTGTACAAGGCCACTGTACGACGAGGGTACGGCCACCGTGAAATTCTGATTGGGACTCTGAGTTGGCGAGACCAGCTGTGGGTTGAATGGCCCGTTGTAGAGAACGTAACCCAAGAAGTCTGCTGGGTTGGGGCAGCCACTGGATCCACAGGGTACAGCACCAATGACGACAGCGACTTCTTCGGAGCTGGTGATGGTCATCTGTGTTGATGGACCGGTAAGCATGCGTATTGAATGGCCCCTCAAACTTGAACGCGAGAGGGTGGGTCGACGTACGGGTTTGTCAAGTTGGACGGTGAAGTTTGTACCGGCGCTCACGGTGGTACCTGGAGCGGGTGAAGCAATGGAGATTTGTTGAGCGGTAGCATAGCTCGCGAGTGCTGCGACACAGAGAACTTTGGCGAGAGACTTGAACATCATGGTGTCGATGGATTGGATTGGATTGGAGAGATGATCGGATGGATCGTTCTGCAAGTGGTTGTGACTTACCTACCTCCTCTTCGACTTCTGGTTTTATAGCTCGATGGGACAGGCACGGTACGCCGAGCGTTTTTCTCCGGCCACATAGTCAAGATGATACCGTGATGACTCCATCACGGAGCGCCACGCCGGGATGGGATTTTACGTCGTATCACCACAATTCACCCATGATATGTCAGTTTGAGTTTGAAGTAAGGATGGCGACTCATTCAAATGTTTGTTGCGAGGGGTGTCTGGGCACGGCCAGGGGTGATCGTGAAGAGAAACGAAGGAGGACCGTCATGTTGTGTACGAGGTCAGCTACTGGTGTCTGCTGCAAGATGGGGTAATCGAATATGTGGGGGAGTTAAGGTTGGCCGGTGGCAGATCACGAAAAGAACCTCATAGTAAATGAAATGACGCACAATACCCTATCTTCATAACGGCCATAGAGTGGTGCGACCCCTACTCTGGAAGTCCCGCAGATCCGGCTCGGACATGTTAGGCCGGCATAAGTACTTGATGGTGGGATCGCTATCACTTGAAGCTGGCGGTAACAGCAATGGAGGCAATAGTTTGGTTCCCAGAACCAGAGGACAAGATTTCGGAAGGGAAAGGGGCTTGGAGGACAACCCACCACTCGTGCCAAACCACCGTGGCACACCGCGGCCGAGACTTGAAGTAGTTTAGGTCCCACTTTTAATCATCCGGAGAACTCTGCTTGCCTAGAGGACGCGCATTACACGGTGACTACCAAGTGAACGTGGTAGATCTTTTGCATTGCATGAGTCTCATCAGATTTGTTTCCTGGATGTTGTACATTGAATGAGGATGCGCGAAATAACCCTACTCATTTCAGTCTTAGCCCAGCTGCTCAAGGTAAAGTCACAGCTCTCATTGGATTTGGAATCGCAATTTATTTTTATCGATAATAGTTTAGGATCAGGTTCGGTTTGGGATCAATCTGGAAGAAATGACGACCTCCCAGCACTGGCAGCTTCTATACTCTCTTTAGCACTTCAATGGACCCTCACTTTAGAGTTGGTCCATTGGGAGTATGTGACTCTGTCGCAGGCTTCGCAGGTGAGGTTTGTGGTGACGCAGAGAGGTATTCATCTTACCTGGATGCACGGTTGGAGTCTTCATCAGTATCGGTGCTAGCACTCGGTGTTTTCGAATCCGAGTCGATATAGATATCATCTAGGGCCTCTGTGAAGGCCTCTTCATCTACTTCGGAAGCCTCATCGGTTGGCTCACGCTGCGTGGACCATGGTTCTCTGGGAAAAGATCAATGAGTTTAACAGGGGTGGAATACGAAGGATGAACCTCGCAGGCGGAGCAAACGTGCCACGCTGCTCCCTCATCAATCGCTGCCACATCGTCTCCTGCGGCAAGGCCTCTCCCCGTTCCAAGGCAACAGCTGCCAGATGATCATCCATCTCTGCTTGGTCCAAGCAGGCGAGTCTCCTGATATAATGAACATCCGTCTCAAGCGCGCGGTCGATACTGGATGCAAACTGCTGGTCATGCAAGACACCAACAAACGATGCCATAGAAGAAGCCTGTAACTCGAATGCGAACGCTTCGTCGGACAGTGGGGCGCCCTCACGCTCCTTGCCTTTTCGAGCGGCTTGGAGGGCAGCTATGTCGTCGAGTACGAGCTTTGCGATGAGGAGCTCGGATGCGGTGTCTTCAGTTCCGGATCCGAGTCTGTCTGGAAGCTGGGTCTCGACGACAGGGCTGCCTGTCAAAGCCATGTTTTCTTCTGTTCCCTTGGGGGATTGGCAAAGAGATGGAGGAGGGAAACTCGAGGGAACTGTGTGTTTCAACGTGTTAACTTACTTAAGTAGAGACTAGGGATAAATAGATACAAACTACCTTCGGCCATTCACGGATATGGATGGAGGTACATGGAGGCAACTGCACATCGGATAATGACCTCGAAGAAATTGTACCCCGGCAGTCATCGATCATCCTCGGTTCTCAGGCTTTCCAACTAAGGGTGCTCGTGATTCAACTCAAGGACTTGAGAGTTCAACGCGTGAGTAACCATGTGAAAAGACAGTACACTAAGAAAAGAAAGAGGGTGCTACTAGTAAGCCTGAGATCCGAGTACGTCAAAGGCGCATAGTACTTGGGGGAAAGATGGTGCATTCCGAATTCGAAGCACCCATGAAAGCTTGTAAGGGTTTAGCAGCACTAGTCCTGCTCAGAGTCTCTATCAATCAAAAACTAAATTAGCTATCGGCGCGCTGCCAGACCACTAGGGTATTTTCTCTCTTAACATTGAACATCAAAGAGCCCTCCTCCACCTACATGCTCGCTCACCCACCCCTAAGCTTCTTCAACACCCGCTCATGCAACGCCCGTATCACAGGCCCAACCGTCGACCCATCACATATCACCCCCACATCAATCGGTGCGATCCGTCTACTCGTGGGGACACTCCCCTCAGGCACACGTGGTCTCGTCGAACGGACAGCGTCCAACACCATCTCGCGGAATTCCGGAATCGGTTCCAGTCCGAGTCCCTCCTCCGATGCGGATGCGGATGCCAAGGACGAAGACGAAGACGAAGATGCAGCGGAGGGAGGCATAGACAAAGGCGCCGGACTCTGGAACAGCGACTGCGAAGCATCTAATATCGCAATCCGTTTCTCGGTCATTAATCTCAAATCCAGCGCGTGTCTGTCGCAAAGCGTTTAATACACGGTCTCGGTGACTGAGATGTTCTGATCGCGAACGTACCTGAGGTCCCCATACAATACTCGCCACCACCCCATCCCTTTTACAAAGGTATCGAACCACGGTTCGTCCGACCCAGAGACCTGCTTGCCTTTGCCTTTGCCGTTCCCGTTGCCAGTACCCATCCTCACGTGTTCCTCATGCAAGCGGTCGAGCTCAACAGCGATGGGTAAGGTATCCCTCAATAGCCCGACGAGGCGATGAAGTGAGGGTGCGAGTGGACCATGACGAAGTACTTGACGAAGGTAGGGTTCCGCTTCTTCGTGTGGGTTAAACCGATGAAGAGGATGTATTGACAAGATGGGAGGAGGTGCTAGCGTGTTCGTGTTCGAGGGCGAGGGTGCGCACCGCGAGAATCGAAGCTCGAATGTTCCTCCGGTTGGAGAGAGTTGATCAGTACAGCTGATCGAAACGGTGTAATCCTATGTTTCATCTCATATGTCAAAATGCCCCATGACAAATAAGGCGAGAAGACACTCACCCCTGAGTAGGCAAACTCGACCGTCTGGAGATCGAACGAAAGCAGCCTAACATCCTTCCACTTCTTCTCTTTCGCCATCTGTGCCACTACAGAACGTTCATCTCAATCAGATCCCCCTCAAAGACAGAGAAACCAAACTCACCTTCACGCGCGATCACCACCATCTTCGATACCCTCGCCCACTCCTCCAAAAATTCATCTACACACGTATCCACCTCCTCCGACAAGAAGGACACCACCGCCTCCGTCGCATCATATATAATCCGTTTCGACGGTCTTATAATATCATTTCCCCCACTCCCGACCCCACCTCCACCTCCTCCACTCCCAACACTCCTCCGCCTCCCCGCGACAGCCCGCTTCCCAACAGGCTGCTGAACATATTTCAACTTGACACACGTGACGACTTGCGCTTTCTTATCCGACCACCAATTGAGAGGGATAACGCGGATATTAGGCATCGCTGCTTCAGCGGCAGGTGCACCTGAGAGAATGTCGGAGGATTGGACGCAGAGTGCGGGGATGGAACGGGCGAGGGAGGATTGCATGTAGGAAAGGCTGGAGGATAGGGGGAGAGCGCTGGTTGGGTTGACGTGTGTGTAGGGAATAGCGCGAAGTTTGAATTGGGCTTCGACTTTGGTGTAGGCGACGCGAGCACTTGGGGGGGGGGGGGGTGGGGCGTGAGCGTGAGCATACGACATCATGCGTCCTAC
>JBBPJZ010000954.1:0-11359 GCA_038089015.1 Chalciporus aff. trinitensis
TGGAATTCAATGATTCTCTCTATCACTGAAGCTATCCAATAGTAGCACAAAAAGCTCACCTTGATTACAGGCTTGGCCATTTGATATTCTTTTGGGCAAAAATTGCTCACAATAGTTCCCTTTTTTAAGGGACTTTTCCCTTTCTACTATTCCAGAAAATTGTGCATTAAGGATTCAAAGGACATAAAATAGTGTCAAATATCAACAAAGAGCATACTATGGCATAAGGTTTTTTTCCTGATGTAGCAATTGAAACAGCAGCACAAATAGGCAGGAGGTACTTGATATCGTGCGAGTACATCTTGAGTTTGTTGTCAATGCAATCCATTGCTGGAATGACCATTGGAAGATTTGGAGTTGACCATGAGAAGTACATAGTAGCATCCTTCAACACCTGGAGATTATGTAAGGAACACACTGGATCAATGTGCCACAGTCACATACTTTCAGCATGTTGCAAAGTTGTTCAAGGACCTTCCATTCACCATCAGTAAGTTTGAACTTTCATAGACCAAGCTCACACTTTTGTATAACAAGGTCCATGGCCTCATGATGTTCCAAGGCATAATCAATCATGTCAAATGTCTAGTTCCACTGGGTTGCAACGTCTCTTGGCATGATACTCATGCTCTCCCTCAACTCTTTCAGTATCTCCTTTCAAGCAGGCAAAATGAGCATTGTCAAGTTGATCACTTTGAATGCCAATTTGTGCAGCTGAGTGAGCAGTCAGTCCCAGTGGTATGTTGACTCCTTTTTGACTCACCTTTCCCAATGCTAACTTTAATGGTCATGTCAACCTTGCTAGTTGCTCTTGTTTCTCCTTCATCAACTCTGTCAGCTCATCAACCCATCCTTCGTCATTATCCTCTTCATCTTCAGCATTATCATCCCCCATTTCTGCTGCCAAGATTATTTCATCCAGTGCAAACTGCCTCCTCAGCTCTTTCAACTCCTTGTCCTCAGCCATTCCATCCTTCAAGTCAAATTGCCAAATCAACGACTTTGCAACCAAGTTAACAATATGAAGAAAACAGCAGGTATGATTTGCAGCACCAGAGAACTCAGACATGAGCTCACTCAACTCCTCAATCATAACAGAGTTGTTGAAGGCATTATCGCACATTATGGCAAGTATCTATGGGGTTTCTCAACATATTGTGAGTGTTTGAAGAATCTTGGACTCAAACTGACCTTATCTGTTAATCCAAATTCTTCCAGCATCAATGCGAACACTGTTGCAATCTCAAGGCCAGTATGTGACTAGCAGACTTGATTCAACCATCATCCATTCCTCGACAATGTAAGTCCTCACCCTTGGTACCTCGATAATGTCTAACAGCAAGCATATTGGCTTCCCATCATGCTGTAGGTGGACTGAGAATGCAATGAACGCGTGATGATTTGGTGACATCCATGCATTGGTGGTGAAATTAAGCTTGCCATCATATTCCTAGTAAGTAAATTAGCAAATATCTAATTTAATCTTATCAGACTTACCTGTAATATTTTAGCAATTCAATTCCATGTGTGTGCAAAAACAAAACAAATGTCTTGTGAGATGGTGGCATGAGATGGTATGTAATATTCTGGGCAGCCCATCTTCATAAGGTACTGAAAACCAGGATTGTCAACTATTGAAAATGGTCATAGGCTTTCAGCAACCCAGTGAACAATCCTGGCATTGCAATTGGCATGGATATTTAATTCCAATATGTCAATGACTCTGAGCTCACTGAGTTTCATGCTGTATATGCTGCTGGTTACCTTGCCCTTTCCTTTTCTTTCAAAAGCTGCAGTGATGGTCCTATCTTGTATGTAAGTTTTTATGATCTTGGTACATGCTTCATGAACATTGCTGGCACTGTCCACAGCTGATAGCACCTTGGGCCCCCAGGCATTGCATGCCTTAACATGCTTCTGCATGTTACTCATCGACCCGGCATCTTGTGTATTGAGAAACTGGCAGACTATTGCCCTGCAGCCCTGTCCACTGCACTTGAATTTATGTGCGTGCCAGCTGTTGATAATGACAACATGTGGGTTGGGTTTGAAGAAAGCATAAACCCGTGTGATCTTTTCTTTCAGTGATAATTCTATTAATTGTATTAAGCTAATTATAATTAAGGTTCAACAATGGCATACCTTCATCATTCTCAGGACCTGTTGAACTTGACATGGTTGGTTGCTGTTCAGGTGGGTTGTCTTCATCAGGTATGTCCTCAACAGTCACATGTCTCCAAGTGATTGATGTTGATGGCACTGCAGAGCTATCTTTGGTGCCCCCTGACTGTAAGGCTGCATGTCCAGCAGTGTCAGGTATGTCCTCAATGGTCATGCACCTCATGGAAGTTGACACTGATACCTCAGTACTAGAGTCATTGCCAGTGCTCCCAGATTGTGGGGCCAAATGTGCCTTTTTCAGCACAACTTCAGTGGATCCAGTGTTCTTTTGCTTGGTTGTTGTGTTGTTGTGTTCATCATCCTTTCACTTTGCTACTTTCTCATGCTGCTCTTCAAGTGCTGCCTTTGCCTTGTCTGACAGCTTTACCATGCGTTTAGAAGCCTTGGAGAACATGTTGGATGAGATCTAAGAAATTTTCACGATTGTTTTGGGCTTTAATGTCATCAGTACTGACTACAGCTATGTACTCCATTCTCTGCACTCCATTCTCTGTGCTTCATGCTCCATGCTCCATTCTCTGAGTTACTGCTTAGTATACACAGTTCATAAGTCGAGTTTCTTAGTAGACCCCAGTGGTGGGTACGGGTAAGAGTACCAAGTTGTGCAAAGGCTACCCAGACCCATACCCAAGCAGTACCCATACCCACAACCCAGGCAAGTAACCCAGACCCATGATCTTGCCTACATACTGATTCCAGCCCTTCAACTCATGCTCCAACACACAGTACAAGCATGCTGGGGGACAATGAGAAGATTGAGCCTTCAGACTCACCTATGAATATATATGGTCACTGTGAACTTGCATGCACACTCCGTAAGGGTTTTTGTTGCTAAAGATTAGAATTGACTTCTGATATTCTTTATGAATTAGAGTGCAATTGTGCATGCTCAGTGGCTACACTTGCACATGACCTCAGTATCTTATACCTGCCTATTCTCCTTCAGTGCTTTCTTTTCCTTCAGCACTTCCTTTTTCTTCAGCTTCACCCAAACAATTTCCATGATCCCTCCAAGATCTCTCTAGCAGAATCCCCACAATTTGAGGGCACAATCTCAGTTTTTAACTCAGCAGCGGCATCATTTTATGCACCCAGTGACCTCAGCAGACTCGGTGGTATGTGAACAGAGTACATTTGTGCTGCCCTGAACTGGAGAAACAAAGCACCACATTATGACTGTGTTCTGATTGGTTCTGGACAGAATGATCCAAGCGAGAGGCATGTGTGCATATGACATTGCACAGGTGTTCACTTTCTTTTCTTTCAAGTATCATAGGGTCTATTACCCCTGTGCCATGATTCGTTGGTTCAACAAGATCAGTGACAGACCAGACAAAGATACTGGCATGTGGATGGTCAAACCCTCCTCGCTTCCCAACCACACTCCAAATTATGTAGTTATTCACATTAAGTCCATTTATAGGGCAGTACACCTGAGTCTGATCTTTGGACCTCACCCAATCCCTGGCAGCCTCAGGTCCCATGATTTGTACGATGCATTTCATGGCTTCTATGTTAATAAATAAGCTGATCACCATGCATTTGAGGTTGCTCAATAATATATAGCACTTGTTTCACTACAGTTACTTAGTGTTTTGTTGAGCAAATATAGTTTCTATGCTTGAACAAACTTAATTCCCTTGTGTCCTTAGTCTCCTTGAATGAAAATATGACAAACACTTGTGAGTCACACTTGCCGAGCTTAAGATGCTTGCCAGACCCAAACAAGTGGAGAAAAGTTTGGTAAGCAATATGCTAAATTACTGATGCATGAGACTTCCAATTAGTGACACGATTAATTGAATCTGTCACTTGTTCATGACAATGACACATTGCACTCATATAGTAAATACTAGCACATTCCTACACAAGAGCCCTTGCTTGACAGCTCGACAAACTTTTCTTCCCCCATTTACAACTCAAAGGGCCTCCAAGTCAGGGTATCTTCATGTAAGAGTGACTCAATCAAACAGAATCTGTGACCCTTGGCAGCACTTTTCTTTCTGTCTCCACAGTCTTCTGTGAATGTCTGCCACACAATACAACCTCCCCCTTGTTGCTCTAAAGGCATCCTTAGAGTGCTCCTTTGACCTATTCATATGGTCTTCTAGCTTACAATTGATGTTTGGTGATTCACCTTGTTGCTCCATTGCTGATGCTGGTGTCTGGTGTTGAGATTGGCGATCCAGACATTCATCTAGATTCATGCAATCATGTTACAATCTTGAGATTGTATTGGTGGATTAAACTCGCATGCTCTGCAGCTTACCCCAATAAGGACCCTCATACTTTGGCCACAAAGGGCACTTTCAAACTCTGTCCTATCCCATTAGAATCTTTGGTTATGGCCCTTGGAGATGTCCTCTCACCCACATCGGATGAACTTGTTGAGTTGGGCAATCTGTCCCTAAGTAGCTGTTCAAACATTGCTCTCAGATATCTCACACTAAACATCTCTTCTAGGTTGCGAGATGGCACTCATAGATGAGTATTCCATGTTGGATAATGAGGAATATAGGAAGAAAAATAACCTATAAACCTAGGTACATGGATCAGTTTGCATCCTCCCTGTTACTCAATGTTGCATCTCTAGTATGGCCTGGAGGATCAGGGGTTTAGAAATAATGTTCTAGAATGAGACAACTACCACTGTTGCATTACTGGCAGTACCAAAAATTTGACAGTAACTTGGATATATTCCCCTTGGTTTGTAGAGAGGGTGCACTTCTGTAAAGTTTTTCATCCCAGTATAGGTGAACTTATGCAGTGAATGTCTTAATCTAGTGTCACCTTTTGAATTTAAAGTCAAGGCAGTTCAAGCAAGATATGAACAAGCATTTGAGTCCAATGAATGTGCTTACTCTTCATAGTGACATTGCAGTACTGTTCAGATGAAACCATATCACTATTAATGTTGACGTAAGTACTCTATGGTTCAGACGGCTGGTGCATCCAAGTCTCAAGTGGTATATATGATCAACAGAAGAAATATCGCATTGTATTCTTGGATCCATCCGTTGCAACCTTGTTGGTGAAATGTCCAGAGCATCTTAACCTTTCCTTTGTTGATCCCACTACTTGACCAAGTGATAACTGTTTGCGCAAACATTTCCGATACTCTTTGCAGGTTCACATGGTTTCAAGACCTGTTGAGGACAAGGTTCAGGACACTGATGACGAAGGGTATTCGGAGGACTTCAATGGAGATGCCATGGATATTGATCCACTAGACTCTAAGTGGTTGACTAAGGCTGGGCAGGAGGCTTGGCGGGTGGTGATAAATGAACAACTTCAATCTCATGGAGCTTTATATTCTGATACAGAGGAGGAGTGGGGTTAATTTTGTTAGCTCCAACATGTACGTTTCATGCCCCATTGCATGGATCTCATTTTCAGACTGCAGTTAGTCAAGGCGATGAGTTACATAGCCACACACTCTACCAATCAGTGACACAATTAAGTTAATTGGATCTGTCACTCGTTTCCACTTGATGAGAATGAGCTCATGACAACGACACATTGCACTCTTATAAATAACTCATTCAGACCAGAGCCCCTACTTGATGGCTCAACATATTTTCCTCTCCCCTTGATACTTTAAAGCATTTTCAACTCAGGATATCTCAAGTTTTGCACTCGTCCGGTCAGTCTTCGCCTTCCATCATGGCTTCATGATATGCTCCTTCCCTGTCATCCATGTGAGGCACAACCAAACAACCCCCTATATCTGACTTATTTTCAGGATTGATATCTTCTCATGTCTTATGATAAGTAACTTCTTCCAATAGCGTTCAACAGTGTATCTGAACGACTTGGACTTGGGACTGATCATTGATCCCTCCTTGCAGACCATGCTCTTCTTCGTTGGATGTATCCTTGGTATCTTATACATTGTCCATCATGTCTCATTGCATTTAGTAGCTACCAAGGAGAGGTCAGTCCACCTCCAGTCATGACAGACTCAAAAACAAGGGTATTATGATTAGTCACAAAGGTGTCTGCCTTAAAACAGAGAAACAATTTGATAGGGATGCCTATGTTGATGCTATGCAGAGGTGTGCTCCCTACATGCTGTGCCCCCAGGATTTCCACTGATCATACACCACAACAGGGGGTTCATGAAACCACTGAACTTAGCCTCCTATGGACCTGATTTGCACAAACACACATTCTTATCTTACTTGAGTCATTTTGAATTGCATACTGGGACAGGGAAGGAACATTATCATCTCCTTGATAAGTTGTTATGGAGATTGCATAGTGAACATGAGCAGAAGGAGAAGGAGAAGCAATAAGGTATTGGCAGTGGTCTGGTGCGCATCTTTGGAGAAGATAACTACCTTGATTGCTTATTATTGTAGCATGTATCTTGCTTTCTCATGTTGTCATAGCTATTTGACCCCCAATCCCAGACTCACGATTTGGGACGAGGATAAACAATGTTGTGCAATGAGTGTGTTTCATGTGGCAAATCATGTTGATCTGTCAGAGAGAATGTATACTCACAGAGAACACTCTGGTTCAGTATATTACACACAGATGAAATGATGACTTCAGCAGGATACCACTTGCCTATGCACCATACTTGGCAGCCAATACCTCTGCAATTGCCAACGAATCCCCAGGAACACCCTGCTCTGGCAAACCTGTCTGCAGATCACATTCCTTCCCAATCGAAATCATCATGTTTGTCACCATAGTATCATTGTATGCTGTCACATTTTGCTTGCAACCCATCAAATACCCAATGAAGGCATCCCAACAAGGTGCGTAATACCCACTGACGAGCCCTGCCCATTGCTTTGAGGCATAGTCGCTGATCTAACTCTCTGTGCCCCAGAGTGTGATCTGGTTACAAGCATTGTATTCAAGGTAGGGAATGTACATTGCATTGTTGGCTGACCAGCTCACAGCAGTGTTGAGCCAGTTAGAGAGGAGGAAATGAGGGTCCGAGGCAAGGGCATTCTGCTATGGAGAAATGAGATTATTTTGGTTAGCTCCGACATTAGGGTACAGTTGAATATTCAGTATTTTTAGACAGTGGTTAAAAATGGCTGTTAATAACATGTTATTAACAGTGCAAGGCTTGGGGCATTGCAGCTAGTGCACACAAGGTCTATCATATGTACAATTCAGTGGTGTGCCAGATCATTGTCTCCTGGTTCCCAAACTTACTAGTATTATCCAAACTTCAAAGCCTCTTGCCTACTTGGCAATGTGATCAAGCACTCTAAGTGAGAACATGCAAATCTCAGGAGTTGTAAGTGCATACCAGGCATATTGATGAGTAACCATACTAATGTGGCACCTCTGACGGCTATTTTCTACTGCTTTGATCACATCCAATAGGGCTTTGAACTCAAAATCAAGTTCTAATAAAGGACGACCTCTAAACATACTTATGAACAAGTTCATCAGTAGGATCAAAGGTAACAATGGTGAAAAGATGTGGTGTTGTGTTGCTCCCAAATGCAACCATTGTTGAAAGGGCAATCCACAAGAGCGCTGAGTCTTGAAGCATGCTTCGACCTGCCCATACCTCAAATCCAAGCTAAAGCAAGAAGCAGTACAGGCTATGAAGAACAGCTCACTTGGTGCACAGCTGCAAGAGACTCATCTTGAGTCAAGCTGTAAACAATCAGCCTCACAGACCCAGGAGCAATCTAGTACATCATCCAATCCAAGTGAGCCAGTGGCAAAGAAGATCAAAGGACAACTTCCCCTTGATGTTACAATGTTTTGACAAGCCCATAAATGCAAGCTGGATTCTGAATGCCAGAAGATGCAGAAGAGGGTGGATCATGCCATTTTGAAGCTCATTTGCATCTGTGGTCTGGTTTCAACTATCATTGATCGACCAGAGTGGAAGGAGTTTGTAAATGCACTAAATCCAGGTTACCATCCAACATCATCTAGTACCTTCACTGATGATTATATCCTGAAGAAAGCTGCCTTTGTTTGGGAGGAGAAGCCCAAGCTACTACGGTTGCAAGAGAACCTTATGCTCACTTTCAATGGAACAAATATGTGCAAACCTCATTCCATATATACCGTTCATGCCACAACCCCAACACAAGAAACTTACTTTTTGAATGGATATGTGGACTCTGTTGCCAATCATGATACACAATGGGTCAAAGATAAGGTCATGATGATAAGATGTCGGATATGTATACATGTTGAATAAGAGCCATTGACATCTGATTTATGATCGTAGACTATCCAGACAGTCAGTGATTGCAAGTGGGCTGGGATATGTTCCAACAGTACCTCAGTCACAAAAAATGCATGTCAGGATGTAGTCTTATCAATCCCAACAATCCTCAACTTGAATGACACTTGCCACCACATTCACAACATGATCAAGAACATTACCTCATTGCCTGAGTTTGAACGCATGCATTGTTTTAACTGAAAAAATACACATGACCACCTAACTTTAGTTTGATAATATTGTAGATCTTGTTGTTACTTCAGCCAATCATTAGGTATTTCAGCAAGTCTGCAAGAGCAGTTGCCCATTTGTGGAACGAGCGTCATCTCAGCAATGAAGATGAACCTGTCAACATGCTTCAGAAATTTGGAAAGACATGCTCTTGGACTTATTGGTTGGCCACTGGAGCAATGTTTTCCAAATATTTGCAGCCTTGTAGATAACAAGATTGTTTGATTAATACTGATTTTGAGTCATTTCCTCCAGAATCAAAAAGTTCAAGACTGAATGGTGTCTACAGCCTTGGAATCTGCTTCAATCACAGAGATGCTATGGAGGATATCAGCATTGATGTCCTGAAACTTGACAATGGGCTTGTATGGCATTTTCCTATTGTGAGCTTCAGTTCCCTGCAACAGCTTGCATGAGTATTAGACTTTCAACTTGGAATCTCATTGAAATTTGCCTTTTGCCTCCACCATTGACCAACTTGAATCATATTGATCAATGTTTGAGGGTTCTGGTTGGCATGTAATGGTGAGTTGAACCAAGTAAATGTTGATCCAGTGCATTCGTCAGGCATCAAGTTGACAGAGAATATCTTCATTGCAAGAATCTGGATACAGTTAGCACTGTCCAACTAGCATGATAGATACAGACACTTACAGCAAGAATGCATGCATATGGGTTGTACGAGCACAGGTGTGGGATGGTTCAAGTAGATGGTGCTGTCACTGCCAGATTTATTGGTGGGATTTGGATGGTAGGTGGAGTGAGAGACATTTTCATCAAGAAATCTGAAAGTGGGTATCCTGATGACAAGAACAGATTGGTTATGACTTCAAGCTAGTAGTCACTTCAATCACTTACATGGGTCAAGTGCAAATGCGGCAAAGTAGATCTTGTTTGAGAAAAACTCCTTCCATCATGAGTTATAGATTGCGCAGATCTTTTGCACAAGTGATGATGGAATTCCTGAAGTCTCCTCTCCTTCAGCAAACAAGTCCTTGAGTGCTGTGGCAATCACAAGCCAGAAGACATATGCATCTGAAGCATTCACATGCGCAGCTTCAAGTGCCCATAATGACTGGATAAAGGGTGCTACAATTGTAGTATACATTAGCTGTTATGGTTGCCTAGTACCACCTTCACATTACTTGAACTTAGTTGTTCCTCCAGGACTGATCTTATCTCTTATCTCTTAGATCTTTCCTTATCTTATGATTGTATCCGATCATAGACATGTTCTATTCTTTTTCTCTGCACAGTCATCATTTACCTATGCATACTATGCCCTTGTCACATAGCCTTAACTCCATCCCTTCCTCGCTATCATGACTCCATTGTCTGCTGACTAGGACCACACTGCTGGCATGGTGTGCCCACTGCGCAGAGCTGTGTTGCTATCACTGCAGAGTATGGTATGCAACCTCTTCATTTCTGTTGCTGCGCACTGGGCTGTGCACAACACTTCTTTTCATCTCCACTGCTGCGCACTTGCTGTGCAGAGCGCTAGGTATTCATATCACCTTGGCACTGCTGATAGGGCTATGCCTCTGGCACAACCTGACTGCTGTGCAGGGCTATGCTGCTACTCACTGCTGCGCAAGGCTATGTTTACTCATTTACCTTTCTTTCAGGACCCAATAGCAGTATTCCCTCACATCGTACAATACTGGCTATTATTCCTGATTTGTTTGTAGTGTCACAACACATACATACAGGTCTTTTTGTATATTAGACCCTCTCTGAGCTAGACTGGTCCCCAGTTTAGTTCACTTTGGAGTTTACAGTCTCTTAGAGTCATCTCTTTGAGGCTTCCTCTTAATTGCTTCTGAACTTATCATTCACTTTCCTCCAGTGAGGTTCTTGTGTGTAGACTTGATTCCATTGTGGTTTTGAGTCGTTTCATTAGCATATCACACTCCATGGTCTGAAATTGGCCATGGTTGCAAAACAGTCAGAATCAGTGAATGAGGATGATGGTGAAGACAGTAGTCAATTGGGTATACTGGTGAAATCGGTTGCACAGGACTTGATGGAGCTGGTCACTGACAAAGATATCTCACTTGATGCACCACTCCTACATGATTTTCCGTCAAGTCTTCTGGGACCTCACAGAAGGCTCCAGTGCCACCACAGAAGGAGGTGCAAGTCAATCACACTAAACCAAACTGGGATTTCTAGTTTTTCACACTTTTTCACTGTCATTGGTTTTTACACAGCTGTGAAAAAGGCTTAATCACTGGTTAATAACAGCATTGTAAGTTACAGTTTAAAATAGCTATTAGAAATGACTTTCGAGGCTGCAGTTTATAAACTGTTGTGTATAAGTCTTCAGGACTTTTCAACTGTACCCTATCCAACATGTATGCTGTATGCACCTCAGGTAGCACTTTTTTGGTGTTCCCACAGTCTTAGAGACCTATTTTCTTTGTAGGCCGTAATGGATCTCTTAGATCCACTCTCTCACAGGCCTTGCCCCCTCAAAATGAAATTGGCCTCAAATTGACCTCATCTGTGCCCTGCAGTAGCCTTGTTGGTGAAACGACTAAGGCTGAATCAGGTCTACACAAGAACCAGAGGTTGAAAGACAAAAGTAAGTTGCTGAAAGTGAGAAATCACTACAGCAGGAGCAGAGGGCAGTTGAAGAGGAAATCTCCAAGTGAACTAAACTGGGGAGCGTCCCAGTTAGTTCCTTGGGTTTATATAGTCCTACATTTATTTGTACATGTTTGTCCCTAC
>JBBPJZ010000955.1:0-11349 GCA_038089015.1 Chalciporus aff. trinitensis
AATTCGGGGTGAGCATTCACCAAAAGCGAGACCTTTGTTCGTTGAATTGAACATGATCTCTGTTCCAAAAACTGACTCCAGGAGCTCCGTTCAGCCCACGCACATTCCGCCGGAGTAGGTCACGGACGGCTGCTGCTCACAGCCTTTGTGCCTTGTCACGCTGCTTCCCTGCGTTCCGAAAATCATGGAAGAGGTATTGTTCCTTGTTCTACTCTTGTCACAATTCAATACGCAGAGATTTTCTTGTCGGAGTACTCACACAGATCAGGCACACGGGCTTTGACGGCCGCCCAAGACAGGGTACACCAACCTTTGATGCGAACTGCATTGGAGTTTTTGGCTCATCGCCGTGGAGCAGGTGGGGCCAAAAACTTGGCGCGGAGGGGAAAAACTCCCAACACGAGCTGGAATCGCCGTCTCAGGTATGTTTGCGTGATGGGAGCTCAGGTATCATCATCGTGCGTTCGTCTTCGCGGCGAGTCAAAGAGCGATAGTTGACTGAGACGTCCGCGGGATGCATCGATGTCTTCGTCTTGTTTGGTACTGCAGGAGAGGTATATAAGGCCTGTGTTCTGTCCAGGTATACCCCAAGACTCAAATCTCCTCGAGTTCTTTGTGCAGTTCGTTCTACAGTCTACAATGCGTTTCTTTGCCGCTATCTCTTTCCTCGCTGCTGCCCTCAGCGCCCTCGCTTCACCCATCGCTGTGGTTGAGCGGCAGGTTCCTGCGTCTGTCGCCGTTGTCATTGCTGAACTCAGCAACACGGTTACCCCCCTTGCTCACCAGCTGGGTAAGTATGCCTTCCCACTCGACTAATTCCGTATCTTATATTATTGTTGCAGCTTATGCGACCCCGGCGAACGCGACGATTGAGAATTTGACCCCCATCATCAGTGGAATCGGTACTGGCGTCACAACCGCTGTCGGCAACATGAACCTTCTCGTTGGACAGCCTACCTCTGTTATCATGGCTTCGGTTGACGGTACCGCCCTCCTTTCTACCACCGACATCGCCGGCCTCGTCTCTGAAGTCGTTAGTGTGGGTGTTGATTTTTCCAGCGTGCTCAATGTTGTATCCAGCGCTGATAATAGTACCCCCATCTAGCTCCTCCTCACCTCTCTCAATTCCGTCCTTGGCGTCGTCGACTCGTCTATTTTAACTCTCATTACTAGCTTGGTCACCGAAGTCAGGTATGTACTTCCCCTCTTGTCGATGTGCCGCCTGCACCGTCTGACTGACACGGTGATTTTTCTAGCACTCTGGTGTTCAGCCTCCTCACCGTCGTTACTTCCATCGTGGCGGGACTCTTGGCGCCTTTGACTGCGTTGCTCACGCCGCTTGTCTCCATCATCAATAGCCTCGGGTTGTCGAACTTGTTGAGCAACCTTCTTGGCGGGCTCCTTGGTGGGCTCTAAATTGGGAGTTGAGAGGATTAGCTTCTGAAAATCTCTCCGTTTCAACTGATGTATATATTGGGGTGTGGTTTGTGGAGTGGGTTCGGCTTGATAAGTAACAAAAAAGAAATTCGAATGCGATGTGATGCTATTTATCGGCAAACATAACGAGGCATTTAAACTGCGTGATACCGATCTTGAAGGCACCTTTTTTGCAAGAACAAGCCATCGCCCGTGATATTACTCATGCATTCCGACTTAGGGAGGAAGGGAAAGAGCTCAAGGATAACGTATGTAGGTGACGTAAAATCGGCGGGGGTTTCAAGCATCCACTCAGGTCTTAGAAACTTTGATGACAACCTTGCCAACATGCTTCTGAGACTCCAAGTACGAGTACGCCTCAATGGATTGCTCGAATGGGAAGAGTGTGTCGATGAAGGGACGGATCTGAAGCGCAATGAAGAGACGGTTCATGTCTTCGAACCTACAGGGATGCGTCACGGATGCATGCTTCATATTGGTGGAAGATGTTACTTACTGCTTGACTGATCCGATGAGGATACCACGGAAGGTAATGCCCTTGCCAATGGCTTCACGAATGGGAATACCGTTCTCACCCTAGATAACGATGTTGGTGTGCGTGACGTCTAGAAAACGGCATGATAACTTGAAATCTCACCCCAGAAACGAAGCCAATAAGGTGCACATGTCCAGCGTGCTTGACCGCTTTGATACATTTTCCGATCGTGTTCGCACCTCCGACCTAGGAAACAAGGGCGTTATCAAGTACCTGGGAAGAATGACACATGAAATCGGGTTACCTCGATGATGTGATCAACACCTCTCCCCCAAGTCTTACCGAGACCATTCGATTTGTCAGAAATTCCAGGTAACTCGGATATTTAGAAATACGACCGCTCACAATTTCCAAGACGTGGTCTCCCCAGTTGGGGGTCGTGTTGTAATTGATGAGGTGCTGTACGCCAAGCTTTTTGGCGATCTCGAGCTTCGCGTCGGATGAAGAGGTGATGATCACGTTGGCACCAGAGGCGAGTGCGATCTGAGCACCAAAGCTGTGGCGAAGTCAATACTTGATGCGATGAGGATATTCGTGTGTTTACATGGACACGCCGCCAGTACCCAGGACGAGGACATAGTCGCCTCCCTTGAGGGCAACAGGTCCAAGGAGGGCATTGTATGCCGTCAATGCGGCGCATCTATGGAAAAATACCGTTCAGAGAATCATCACAAGAAAACTTGATCCTCCTCACGGGAGTGTCGAAGCTTCCTCGTACGACAGATAGTCAGGGATTTTGACCAGTGACTAATCAAGAATCACGATTGCTCTTCCAAAGAAGATCCCAACAACTCACGTACGCAGGAACGTTGATATATTCCCTCAAAACACCATCGATAGGACCGCCAAGAGCGGTGTTCTTGATAGATTCGGTGACATCGCCGTGGATATGGTCGAGAGCAAAGTTGGGGCAAACACGATCGCCGACTTTCCAACTATTGACGTCTTCGCCAACCACCATGATCTCACCGGCGCCGTCAGAACAAGGGACAACGTGTTGTTTCTGGCTGAAGATGAGGGACATTAGTGGTCAGCAAGGGATAGACTCGGTCGTGAACTTACCCCGTATACCTACCTTTGGATATGACGAGGTCGCGATACTAAATGATTTAACAAGCAAGTGTCGAACGGATCGCGAGGGAAGCTTACCTGGAGGGAAACAGCGTGGACCCTGATGGTCACCTCACTAGCCCTAGGCTTGCTGAGAGGAGCTTCTAGGAGCTTAAAATCCTGGTGACTGACACCCTACCATATGGTCAGAAAAAAAAAACAAAGTCAGCATGGCGTGTTTACTCACATAGCTACGGTATTCACGGCTAATTGCTGGGAGTGACATACTGGATAATGGGCGGGAGGGGTTCAATATGTTGCTCCATCCTGCGTGCTGTATTTATAAGGATCTCAGAGAACCCAATGATGAGGAAGGGATTCGCCGGTCTGACGGAGTTATCGACTTGCATTATCAATCGAGTCTCGGAATATGACCCCGCCGCGTGAGGAAGGTGTTGTCATCACAGGGGCTATTTTCCTCTCCAGGAGGCATGGCACATTTGTGCTCCTCGTTGCTCTTACACTCGATTGGCAGCCACCGGGTGCATTTGGGCGGTAACTGGCTTTATGAAGTGAGTGTGTGATGAATGTTACTGTTCCTCGATACCCAGTTCGGAAGAGAGGCTAGTTACAACGAATAGAGAACTAACCATAGAAAATTCGATGGCAGTTTTTACATCGCCGAACGTTCGTAGTAAGCTGACCGCCACCGGTTGAACTATTCCTGTTTTCCTCGTCATGCATCCTAGTATCAGTGATCTTCTCCGCCGCTGCTGCTGGTGTGGCATCCAAGTACGCAGTCGCACTAGTGCATACTCTCCAACTCTTTGCGCATTTCCTCGAGCGCCACCTCCCTTGCTCTCTGCCTCACAACCTCTTGCATCTCGACATACTCCTTCGACACTGACATGACAAGCTTCCACGCCTCCGTCCGCGAACCTGCTGGGGTCGGTTGCTTCTCTCGTGTTCCAATAGAACGGAGTTTCGGGAAAAGTTGTGCTATCAACCGTGTTACCCGTCCCAGGACATCCGTTGAGCACGCCGATGCGCCAACATCGAGCGTCTTGATATTGGGGTTCGTCCAGTGTTCGGGAACAGAAGCTGTGAGCGGGGCTAATGCATCAAAAACGAGTCCGAGATGTTGAAGTTCTTGACAGTATTGCGCAACGTAAGCAACACCACAGATGGTCATTTGGGAACGGATGAGCAAGCCCGGATGCGGAGCCCAATCCTTTCCTGTACCAATCTTCAGTGCTTGAAGACGCGGCCAGTTCTCGGCCATCTGCATCGCCTTCTCATCGTCGAGAAGTGGGGTGAAGAAGTATTCTGTTGGAGATCCAGCTTTCGCTACAATTCGACGACGAATGCTCTTTCAAGTACCACACACTTGTTTACGCTCTCTCCGTGGCTATTTTCTGTACGTATTTCTTCAGGTTGACGAGCAAATGGCGGAGACCTTATCCGGGTATATGCCAAACTCGCTTTTATTTCGTCATCCTAGTATCACTAACTAAGGCGTATCATAGAGTCAGCAAAGAATACCATCCACAATGGCATTGTACCGCACACGGATCACGATGCAGCAAGACCGAATGGTAAGCTCAATTCTGCCCATGACGTATCAAGGTTCCGAGATTCACTTGCTAAAAAGACGACGTATCATACCAAACGAACCGCTTTGGAGGGCAGATATCGTCCCTGGCTTTCCTTGCTGACGGGAAGCACGTAGTATTCGCTAGCAAAGTTGCAGAAAGCATGCAATTGTGGAACGTGTCAGACCCCGAAGAGAAGGAGCCGCTAATGAAGCTTGGTGTTACAGTCAACGTTATTGCATCTTTCAAGGACAAACAGTGGATTGTCACGGGCGACCCGGACGGAAACGTGGTAGTTTGGGACACAGAACTTCACAAACGATGCAAGGCGGCGGAGAGGCTCAGGAAGCTGATAACAGCACTGGACGTATCCCCGTGCTCCTCTTGTATTGCCAGTGGATCAAACAACGGGGCGGTCGTCGTTTGGCATGTCGAGGAAGCTGGATTTCCTCTTGTACAGGATCTGCTTATGCACCACGGGACAACGTCACTCTCATCGGTCAAGTTCTCGCCATCCGGAAATCGCATTGCATCAGCCTGCACTGAATGGGGCTCTAGCGTCAAGATTTGGTATGCCCGATTCGGGGACCAACTTGCATCCATCCGAGTTGACACCTCCCCCACCCACTCACTTGCTTGGTCAGCTGATGGTCAGCGTTTATTTGCTAGCTATAACAATGGTTCAGTCGGACGTTTCGATATGGTCACTAGGAGGCTCTTCCCAAAAGTCGTAGAACGTCGTCCCGGGGACGATTCTATAACCTCACTTTACGTCGCCAACAGCGAACAGTTCCTTATCTCGTTCTCTGCCCCGGGACGCGCGGTTGATATCTGGGATATCCATTGCCCTGGATCCAAACCCATTTGCTCGTACAGCCGATGCGTTGCAGCGTGCAGCTCCTCAGACGACCTCTGCCTAGCCACAGCTGGTGCTGACGAAAAGATAACCATTCGAAGCCTCCCTGCAATTGTCGAAGTGTCCGCCCTTTCCCACGTAAGCAGAGACAATCTTCTCTTCGCTAGTCCATCGTCTCATTTTATCCGTAGCACATCGGTCCTTCATCAAGCCCATCAGAGCCTGTAAGCCCTGACCTTCAGCTCTATTCCACATACAGTTATGGCGTCGTGGATCCAGTTCACATATATCAACCCTGCGGCACACCGAGCTTGGAAACGTGGAGAACTGGAGGAGGCGGAGAGCATTCTATCGAGGGAAATCGAAGACGCACGTTTTCAGGATTTAGCTTGTTATTCCCGCGCTAACCGCGCACTACTTCGGGTACGACGAGAAAACTGGATGGGTGCTTTAGATGACATTGATGGAATCCTGGTGAGTGGACCTCATGCTTCTTCACTATGATCGCTGACCCCAACATATGGACAGAATGATGGTGGCCGAATCCCACCAATAGCTCATATTGCGAGGGCTATGACACTCGGGCAGGGAAGACGAACAGAAGCCATCGAGGCCTTTAAATCTATCCCCCTGAGTGACACTAAAGACATGATTGAGTACATCCAGGTGAAAATCCACACCCTGTACCATCTTTCTTTTCTCTAACTTGTTTTCTCTAGTCTATCCTCTTGTTTGAACTGGAGTCTCTTGATAAACTAGATTCCGGGGCTGAGCTCGATTATCATTCCGTGCTTGCGGATGATTGTTCCTATCCATGGGTGAAAGCACGTGTTTAATCTGAAGCTTGAACTGGTAGGATCTAATATACACGGGTAGACGCGCAAGCTGCTCCTCTTGGCGGAGCATCACATGCGGAGGAGAGAATACAACCAGGCTTTGTGGCTTTTAACGAAATCACTGGATCTCGGCCCGTCTCTCAATGCTTGGGAAACCATGGTATTACCCCTGGTGAGACACGTCACTTCGTGCCTGATGGTTGGCCATCCATTAATGCACTCTTGGCAGGTGTTTGGTTGGGATCTCTATGATCTTGAAAGCATGGTTCAGCAACGACTATGTCAAGCACTGTTCGCATCGGGACGTACAAGGGAGGTGATGGGCGTTCTCCATGTGAGGGAGAATTGCCTCGACGAAGAACTGGAGGCGAGGAAAGCAGACCTTGGTTGGCTCAACGGTTAGTTATTAGTCTTTAAACTAAGTACCACCTTATTGATGACTTTCGTTGAACTTTAGAAAAGTTAGGCGATGAAGCAATGCGCCACAGGGACTACGATGGTGCCATCACTTGGTACTCTGTAGCGCTAGGGCTTTCCCCCGAATCTCGGGTCACCGATTATGGATCGGGTAAGTCTGAGTACGACTTGAGCGTGTCCGGGACTTCCTTCTCATTTCGTTTGTTGCAGACTTCGCGAAGCGGTGTCTTTCAGAATTAAAGGCTCTCCGCGATGTGGTGGATGAAGCGATTGCCCATGACTTAGCTTTGATGTCTCGCTATCCCCCTGGTTCTGCTCGTCTTCTCGTCAAGCGGAGCAAGGCAAAAGCGTCGAAAGAGTCTTGGGACGGTGCTTTGGAAGACGCTGGAAAGGTAAAGATCATATTCGCTTCGTCCTAATGGGACAACCCTAAAGCACGACGCTTACAGGCGATCGACGCGGACCAATCGTGTCCGTGGGGGTACAACAGACAATATGTAGCGCTGCACGCCCTCCACCGTTATCGCGAGGCCACTGAGGCACTGGGCGAGATGGTGATAAAGATGGAGGAATCTACGGATCAGGTTATCCGCGGTGAGTGTCTTGTGCCAGTCTGGGACTCAGTGACTGACTATGTTAAGCAGAGTTGCGAAAGAACTATATTGCACCCTCCGAGACGATTTCAGTGATTGATAAGCAAATTACGACCATCTTCGGGATATCCCCACTTGTCCTCATTGATGTCCGCACTGGCCGTCTCTGTGATGCAACAGAACGCATTCATACTTTCAAGGCAGACTCCATTTTCCACGAACTCGTATCGTCCATAGCCACGGCCATGAAGCCGGACACTGAACGCATCGGGATGGTCGTTGCCAGATACTTCCGCTACGTCATGTTTTCACATACTTGGGAAGGCAAGGAACCTACGTTCCAAGACCTCTCTGGAAGATCAGTCGATGAACTCGATCCCTTGCCGCTCAATGAGAAACTTCGCCGTTTCTGCGAGATGGTTCGCGCAGACCCGGAAGGATACTTATGGGCGTGGAGCGACACGTGCTGTATCGATAAGACCATCGAAACGGTTTACAGGAAGTCGATCCGCTCCATGTACAACTGGTACAAAGCGTCAGCTCTGACGATCGTACTTCTCGCTCGTGGTTCCACACCACCCTCTCTCAAGACCAATCGATGGATGTCCCGAGCCTGGACGCTTCAAGAGCTCCTTGCTCCCAAATCTATCCGTTTTTACGACAGGGAATGGAATCTCTATCGTAGCGACGCTCTTCCCAACCACAAGGAATCCCATGGCATCATGCGTGAGTTGGCGGAAGCCATAGATGTTGCTCAAGAAACCCTCCTCGATTTTTCCCCTCAATCCCTCAGCATTCGAGCCAAGCTCCGCTTGGCCTCCACTCGTGAAGCCACGGAGAAAGTCGATATCGCGTACGCCTTGATCGGGATCTTCAGCAGCGATTTGATTCCTGAGCATCGAGATCCCGAGGATGCACTGGGACTCCTCTTGCAGGAGATCGTGCATCGGGAACGTGACGCCAAAGCTGTGCTGGACTGGGTTGGCACGTCGTCGCAGTTCAATAGTTGCCTTCCCGCTCAGATTGCCGTCTACCAACACTCCCCTTATACCCCCTCACCGATTTCGAAAAACAAAGTAGATGCTCGGGTGAAGGAGTTGCGGATTGTGTTGCCCGAACGGGATGTCACCGCATTTTTCGAAAGTCTTTCTGCCCTTGGTCCGATAGACTTCAGTCACCGACGGCTTTCCCTCCCATGCGTCGTATTCCCGGTCTCGGTTGACATCCTAGGACCGGACAAAGCACCCGCAGCTTCTGGCCAGATTCGCCTCTACCGAGCAAATGTCACGGGGCTTGGTCAAATTCTGTTCAGAGCTTCCCACACGGCGTTCAACAGGGAGGACGAAGTGATGCTTGTCTACCCATGGATTCGTGATCTTCTCACCCACTCGAATCTATCTGACTGTGACAATTACACTCGTGGTTTACGCCTGCTCGCCCACCTTGAGCAGCCCTTCAGGGGATTACTACTTGTGAGACAGTCCGTTGACACATATAAGAGAGTTACTACTGGATCGGAGATTCTCACTCCCCACGGCGAAATGGTGTCACTGAAGGGTATAAGTACGAAGGTATTGCAGATACGGTAACAATAACGGTGAACTACGATGTGCTACACCTTGTAGTTCAAACAAATCATTAATCACAACTCGGAGAGCAGAGACGAACCGCCGAAGACATTGAGGTTGCAGCCAGTTACCCAGATGAATTTAACGTGGAGGAATCCCCCCAACTGTCCGATCAGGGATCTTCCATTAGTTCGGATGGTTGATCCTCTGGCCCCCGCACATTATCTTGATCAAGTGCGAGCACAAACTTCTCTTCAACCAGTGTATGTTTGAGGGAGACCGGGGATAAAGGGCATATAATGCACAATCTCAAGCAGGCACTGACACCAAAAACAGAAAATGATTTGATTCAAAACACAAGCAATAATTACGAGACTCTAGCCCCACATCTACGCTTCTAAAGTCGTTGCTTCTTTCACACACAAAGGTTTTGACCGACTTGAAGGTCTGTTGAGGTGAGATGAACAGATCAGAGTCTAGTCATGGCTGGACATTTGGGAGCTGCGGACGTACCACAATTCGCGTCAAGCCACGGGTTCAGCGCCATAAGTTGTGCTGAGGTGATACCGAATTTGGTTTCGATCTCTGAACAGTAGTCACCGCTGACCACCGCATATATATCTGTGCAACCTCCGGCCACCCCAACACAGTAGGACTAATGGGAAGAATGAGCAGGGGTGACATACAATGATGGAAGTTAACGAACCGCGAGTGCTAGGTCTATCGCCGATACCGTTAGGCATGTAATTTCGGATTAGATAAGAGAAATGACGCACTTGAACATGCCGTGTTGAGTTCTGGGTTCCACCGCAAAAGATCCGTGAAGGCAATGTTGAACCTAGACGAAAATCAGTCTATCATACTCAGCAGACGAAGAAGACCGACTTGGTGTCAATTGCGTTACAGCTATCACCGCTTTGCACGCTGTCTAGAGAAATAAATCAGGGAAGGCCAGTCACTAGATGTGACAAGACCTACAATATGTTGTACAGCTGGCAAGAACTCGTCAACACTAACGCACGAGCAACATACATAATATGACGCACTTAGTCCAACTTCCCGATTCAAGATTAACTGGAACAGTGCTCGTCGCAGCTGCTGTCGCCGTTGATGTCGTCGAGGTGGGCATCGCTGAGGTTGTCGTAGGGGCATTTCGAGCGATACACAATACCTGTCCTACCTGAAGATCTGATGACAGTACCGTGAGTAGCTGACGTTCATGTCAACTGAAAAAACGGGTGCTTACCACAGTTTGCATCGAGCCACGGGTTGAGGGACATCAACTGGGTACTCGTGATACCGAACTGAGTTTCGATCTTTGAACAGTAATCACCACTCTGGACTTGGTAGATTGTTGTACAAGGGTTCGATCCCTGAACACAGTAGGACTGAAATCACAAAATTGGGTGAGTTCGTGCTCATTCACATGGATGGGTACTTGCCGCAAGAGCCAAGTCTATAAGGTGTCATCGGAGTTAGTGATAGGCGAATGATGAGAGGAGGTACAAACGCACTACTGCAGGTGGTGTTAAGCTCCGGATTCCATTGCAATAAATCGGAAAACGAAATGTTATATCTGTTCGTATCAAAATTGAGGCCCAGGCAGATACCTGCTTAAAAAACCACATACGCATCCTCTATCGAGTTGCAAGAGTTTCCAGATTGAACATTGTCTGAAAGATACACCATGAGGATCAGTACAAGCAGAGGGGTGGTCCAGAAATAGCTTCACAGTATTGTGTACAGCTAATTCACGCCGGACTGGGTCAGTAATGAAATCAGATGAAGAACGAACTCTCACTTGGTCCAGCTTCCAGGGTTGATATCGGTGGGAGTCGGCGAAGTGGTCGTTGTTGCTGTGGCTGTGGTCATCGGAGTACCCGTTGTAGTCGTGGTGGGAGTGGGTATCGCTTCGACACAGTATGCTTCACCGAGGAGAAGGTTCGTGCAGTTGGAATACACCTCCGGGTTGAGTGCTAAGAACTGTGACTGCGTCAAGTTGAATTTGGTTTCCACCGAAGGGCATGTGTCTCCCGAAGCGATCGTGTACCACTGGTAACAACCCTAACACCAGAAGCAAAGTCAATGTGGGTCGGCCAATGGGTGAAATGAAAGATTACCGATGGACCTGATCCCGTGGCAGCATTTGTAGGTGCGGGCGGAGCAGTGTCAGTGACGTTGTGGACATCGACACAAACGAAACTACCCGGTGTCAAGCTCGGGCACGGCGCAGACGGGTTATTGTTCCATGTCGTAAAATCTTGTGCCGCCAACCCGAACCTGAACAAATAGAAGTCAATATCAGGAATTGCGCGCTGGAGATTACCGACGTACATTTGCTCCACACTGGTACAGTTGTCTCCCGTCTGCACTTGGTAGTAGTAATAACACCCACTCAGAACAGTTCCAGATGCGACGCCTGGGGTGGCAGGTGACCAACCGGTCGGGTAAGAGGAGAATGTCCG
>JBBPJZ010000956.1:0-11346 GCA_038089015.1 Chalciporus aff. trinitensis
GGCGTAGTTTCTTCATCTGGGACACCGTTGGCCTCGAGGAGCCGGAGTTGGGCGTCAATGGCTTCCTTCCCGCCATCGAGCAGGCTTGGAGGCTCATCCATCACCTGCAGTCTCACGGTGGTGTCGATTTACTGCTTTTCTGCATCCGTGGCGACTGTGTCACCACCACTTCCCAGAGTAACTATCGGTTGTTCTACGAAGTCTTCTGCAGATCTCAAGTCCCGATCGCCCTCGTCATCACGCACCTCGAGCGGGAGGAGTATATGGAAAGTTGGTGGGACAGGAACTCGGAAAGCCTGGAGAGGTATGGGATCAGAGCGGCAGCCCATGCTTGCGTTACGGGCCTCAGAAGTCATCGCAAATACGAAGAGTCGAGAAAGAACATTGACAAGATGTGGAACGGGGTCAACGTGCAAGGAAGATTCGTCATGCCCCCTGAAGGATGGTTCAAGGAGTTCTTGCGCGCGTTTGGACTCTTCACTTCACCGAAAGCGAGGCCGAAACAGAAGGATGTAGTTCAGGTTTTGGAGAGGCGGTGCAAAATGGACCGCAAGACTGCTGAAGAACTTGCGAAGGAGAATCTAAGTGCATATGATCACTTCGTTTGGCGTTCTAGCCCTACAATCTCGCTTGAGGGCGGTGACCTGTGGAGGAAATTGATCAGACGATTTGGCTTTTCAGATGAAGATGCTGAACTTAGTCCCCAGAGAATAGAGCAGACGATAAAGATGGCAGGAAAGCCTGAGAAAGACAAATCTTGGCTCAGTGACTGCGAGTCGGAATCCTCTAGCCTGGTTTCCACCCTGGTAGTTCTCCCCACCTCAGCAGCAAATCATTCCGATATTTCTCCCCATAAACCCGACTCGGGAACGGCCCTAGGAGCACCCGTGGCAGGTAATGTTTGATGGACCGACCATTACCGACCGGAACTGACAGTGACACGTCGTCCTTAGGGGTCTCGGGCCGCGACAGAGCGGAAAGGAAAACGCGCAATGACCTGCTATTCGGCGAAACTGGTAGCCAGAAAGATCATCTCATTAAGATTTCCACCCCGGAAGTTCTCCACCTCTCAGCAGCAAATTATTATTCCAAAATCCCCCCCGGTAAACCCGACTCGGGAACGGCCCTAGGAGCATCGGTGCCAGGTAATGTTTGAAGGACCGACCATTACCGACCAGAACTGACATTGACACGTCATCCTTAGGGGTTTCCGGCTGCGACAGAGCGGAAAGAAAAACGCTCAATGTCGTACTATTCGGCGAAACCGGTAGCCAGAAGGATCATCTCATCAACCTTCTGGCTCACAAAGACCTCACTGGGGCTCTCTCATCGGACGTGACCACCATGCAAACCGTTCGCCATGACATCACCCTTCCAAATATGGACCTTGTCATCTTCGATGTACCTGGTCTTGAGGAACCTCGTCTGGCCGTCAATGAATACTTCAAAGCCCTTGAAGGGTCTTATAATCTTATCCTGCAATTAAGACGCGCGGGCGGCATCCATCTCTTACTCTTCTGCATGCGCGGAGGGAGGATGAAGACAACTACACCAAGCAACTATTGGTTGTTTGGCAGGTGCTTCTGTGAATCCAAAGTACCCACAGCATTTCTTTTCACTGGTAACGAAAAGGAAGAGAAGATGCAGCGCTGGTGGGAGACGAAAAGGAGTCAAATAGAAGATGGGAGCGTCAAGAGCAGGGGGTACGCATGCATTCCGGAACGGTGGGGCGATGACTTAGGTGGCTACACCGAGTGCAAAGGGTCCGAAAAGAAAGTCTATGAGCTTGTGGATAAATGTGCCCTCAAGGGTCCTGCCTTTCTCGCCGCAGAGGATGTCTGGTTGTCCTGGGTTGGGAAGGGGCTACTGCGATTCATCGAGGGGGAGCGCCGTCCAAAGAGGGAGGACATAATACAAACTTTGGTGGACCGTTGTAAAGTGGACGTGGCGACTGCAGGGAGGACTGTGGACCTAATCAAGTTAACCGTTATTCCAAACGATTCCGAGAGCTCTATTCCCCTGCCCATCATCGTTCCGTATACCTCGTGAACTGGAGTTCCATGTAATTATATGCTGTACAGTATGTACAACGAAGCCTCAATGATGTACCGTATGCACTTATGGACCCGTAATGTACAATTACTGTGTAACAGAATACCCAGTTCGCAAAATCATGGTTTCTCGGAGCCACTCAACTCCTTGACGAGACGTCCGGATCTCCGTAGATAGTCGACGTACTCCACCAAGAATTGAACCTGCTCCATCGTTTCGACCGCTTTGACGCTTCGCCGCCGTCTCACTACCCCAATGACCCGTTCCACCAGCTGCAACGTATCGCGGTGTACCACAGTATCACTTTCCCATTTGAGGCTTTCGACAGGAGCAACGTCACGCTTGATGTCAGCATCATTTGTGGTCGTGTTCAGCGAAACGTCGGTTTCGATCCACCCACAGAGTCCAAGCTTTAGCATCCAACAGCATGCGAAGAGGCCAGCACGTCCAACACCTCCACGGCAGTGCACCAAGACTGTGACGCCCTGCAGCGTATACCTGTCAATGACCCGTTGCAGATCCGCGTCCAGGGACTTTGTAGACAAGGGGGTGAGCCCTTCAGGTAGTGGGATGCTAGGCATGAGAGAATTATGAGTAGTGGACATACGAGAGCGTAATGGATTGTGCATACCGAAGAACATCGAGACCCTCTCGGTGTGCAGCTTGACAGTATTCAGTCCAAGAAGCGCCGATCAAGAATTCAAGCTCTTCGTCGTCGAGGCAGCTTCAGCACAACAGGTCATTATCGCATGTAGATAGATGACGCGAACAAGACTTACCATACGACACATCGCGCACCGAGGTTTTTCATCCGGCGCAAATCTATGTCGATGTCCCGGCATATCGTACTTCGCCCACGGATGGGCCCGTTTAGTCGCACTAAATCGCAAGTTAGAGGAGCAGGATAGAAACGTTGAACAGGGCAAGTGCTGACCTTTCTTGCCTGGGCAGGATGAGAGGAGAAGGTTTCCGAGCCTGAAAGGTCGTTGGTTGGATGATGGATGTCGGGGAGATGGCACGCGACGGAATGATAACGATACGCGATGTTTCAGGAGCCCCTTGGGCGGCGTTTGGATTGTCGGTGGGCAACTACGCGTGGTCAGAAATACATCCAGAGGTCTAAAGAGTGGACTCACGTGAGTGGGGGTGGACATGTGAAAGCAATAGTGCTCGGGAGATCGAGCACTGATTGAAAGAGGCCGTCCGATGACCGACGCAAGGGGTGAATGGCAGGGGAGATGAGGCGAGGTGATGAGATTGTTGGGATCCCGCCGAAGGCATCATCTTCGGCTGCCTGTGTGACAGAATGAACTTTGGAGGAGCGCTTGAGCGACATGACAAGCTTTGACGTAGGGAGGGGCAAGGGTGGCAGCGAAATCTTTGTGTTGATGGCTGCATGAAGGGCGTCGGAGACTGATGAGCGCAGTTCGTTTGATGTTAAACGCTTGCGTGATGAGATAGAAGGCAGAACGGTGGGTATAGAAGTTGGAGGGAGGGGTATCATAGGTGTATCCAGAAGCGATGGTACTAGCTGTGCGTATCCTGTAATCCGATCAAGAGTGTAGGGGAAGTGAACATCAAATAAGACGGGGAAAGGTTGTGTACACGGTATGAGATGAGAGGAAATTGCGACGAGTGATTCTGGGGGTATCATGACTGAAATGCTGGAAATCATTCAGCGGTAACAACGTATAACTTTAGGGGACTGACTGACTTGATTGGGTGAGATTCCGAGGTTTTCACTTGAGAGACAGAACTTTGAGCTTTATGATGAGAAGGATTGGAATGAGGCTTGGGCTGAACGCGGTTGGGCAGGAGTTCAGAGAGAGCGTCGGCGAGCTCCTGCTGTAAGGCTGGATGTGGTGCGGTGTCTCCAGCGTTGAGAGCGGCGCGTTGTTTCTCGGCGGGTATGGTGGGACTGCTCCCCTGATCACACGGCCACCAGAGAACTTGCTCTGCATACGTTTGCTGGCGCTCGCGTAGCTCGCGAACAACATCCGGTAAATGCGACGAGAGTGGAGCGTATGTGATAGGAGACCCTTGAAGGCGACGGGTGATGAGATGGAAATGGGGTCTCGGAATAACGGCTAGTCACCTTTATGACCGTACTTGATACGACTGTATTCGCTCATGTGATGTTGAGATGCCAATGGGGCGAGCTTGATACAGAGTGAGTGCCACGCGAGGTGAGAGCAAGGGAGTAGATACCTGGTCGACCCATTGATCGTAGACCACGTTCGCTGGCCGTGTCGACGGTCTCTGGGTCTCTGCTAGGCACGGTGTTTCCTCCTGTGACGAACCGGCATCGAGTTGGTGGACTGTCTCTGCGACGACGTCAGACATGGCACTGAAATGAAGGGATGGTCGATGGCTCGAGTGATAGTAGGATGATATGAGTGAGCATCAAGACTGGGATGACTGGACTGATGTTGATGGACTGACCATGGCTACTACTACTCAGTAGTTGTAGTAGCGCATAGCTTCTGTTGGTTGCTCGACCGAGGTCAATAGGTGGTGTCCAATCAGGGTCACAATTTCCCTCGCTAGTCTTCCGTTGCCATTTCTTGTTTCTGATCCTTCATTGTACTCGACTACCTCCTCCTCGTTCTCCTCGTCGTCGACCACATCCGACAGCTCAGCTGGCTGCTGTTCTTGTCGTCCTTCCTTTTCTCTGACAGTCTTTTTCTAACCACTCATTCTTACACTCAAGTCACTAGTGTTACACGATCAGTCTCATTCGTTGCGACCCACGCCATGTCCCGCTCAGTCCGTCTCCCACCGCAACAGCAACAGCATCCTCATTCTGCAGACCTACAGAGACAGGCATCACGTCCCCAGTTATCTACAGGCACAACCATTCGTCGTGCCAAAACACTCACTCGCCCGGAGCGTAGTGTCGCACCTGTCCCTCTCATAAATCCACAGTCCTCACTCTCCCCCAATGCATCAGGCTGGATACCCGGTGGCTCACCTGGCAGTGGTTTCGACCCATGGCGCATCTTTTCTCGCATTGTCACCTTCTGGGCTCCCTCTTTTCTCCTCTCCTCTATATCAAGTCTTAAAGACAAGGAGAAGATACAGGCTTGGAGGGAGAAGATCGCTCTCTGTTTCATCATCCTCCTTCTTTGCCTTGGTGTCGCGTTCATCACCGTCGGTACTCAGAAGGTCCTTTGTCCTTCCACCGAGAGTACTACTTCCGCTCGTTACTCCGACCTCGGTTCTCTCCCTGGCACTCTCGGTGTAGAGGGTATCTTGTTCAATGTCACCTCAGCAAAGAGTCCTGCCTCCGTCAACCTCGATCAGCTCGCCGCCCAAGAGGCTGGTCAAGATATCACCCCTTACTTTACTCGTACTGCAGCACAATACACCGCTTGCGCAGGTCTCAAGTTCCTCGTCGCAACCGACAATCCATGTCCAACCCCCTCATCCTGCCCCTTGGGCCCGCTTACCTCTGCTACGTTCACCCAACTCAATATACAGGAAACCACTCAGCTTCTTGGCTATAGCTGGGACCAGGTTGCGATCACTCCAAACTACTTTGTCATCGATGGCGCTGTCCTGAACATGAATCCCTACATGCTACTACATCCCACTCCCGTTCCTACCGATATCATCGATGTCACAATTCGCGCCGTTCTGTCCCAACCAAACGGCACCACCGGCAAGGACGCCACCCGCTTGTTCTACAATCGCGCCGATACTCAGTCTGCCGTTGCCTGCCTAACGCAGAGATACTATGCCGGAAACATTGATAAAATCTCCCCTGGCTGCTTCGTATCATCGCTCTTCCTATACACAGGCCTCATTGTCATCCTTGGTCTCGTTCTCGTGCGGTTCACCATGGCATGTGTGTTCAACTGGTTCCTTTCGGCTAGGTTGGCAGGCCCTCCCGACGATCTCAATCGCTCAGGCATCAGTCCCGCTGTCATGCCAGAAGGTGCCAATATTGCCGTTGACAACCGGACAGGGATGGCACCTTGGGCAGGCCCTGGGGGTTCCAAGAAACAGCCCGACCAAGCACACAGTCAAGTCATGAGCTTGGCTCAGATTGGCGCAGAACTTTTTGCGATTTGTTTGGTGACTTGCTACTCCGAGGGCGAGGAATCCATGCGCGGGACACTTGATTCAATTTCCAAAACGACGTATTCTGACCACCGAAAACTCATTTTCGTCGTTGCCGACGGTATGATTACCGGTGCGGGAGAGAAAAGGAGCACTCCAGATATCTGTGTCAGCCTTTTGGAAGCGGACCCTCGCTTTGGAAACCCTATGCCTATGAGCTATCTTGCAATTGGAACCGGCGCTAAGAAAGAGAACCGTGCAATGGTGTACGCAGGTCATTACAGTATGTTGCCCGACTAAAGCCCTGTGCGCTGTCTCCTCACGAGGTTTTCCTGTACAGCTTGCGCAGGTCGCCGTACACCTACGCTGATCGTCGTCAAGTGTGGAACGGAAGGCGAATCGACGGACAAGAAACCTGGAAACCGTGGCAAGCGCGACAGTCAACTTATTTTGATGAACTTCTTCTCCCGGGTCACCTACAACGATCGCATGACTCCCTTGGATTTCGACCTCTTCCGAAAAATCCATGTCCTCATGGGTGTCACCCCTGATTTTTTTGAAGTGTGCTTGATGGTATGTCTATTTCACTCGAGTTCTATCTCGCACAGACGCCTGACATTCGGTAGGTTGACGCCGATACCAAAGTATTCCCGGATTCGCTCAAGGCCCTCGTGAATTGTATGCATCATGACCAAATGATCATGGGTGTCTGTGGAGAAACCCGGATTGCCAACAAACGAACGTCGTGGGTGACAGCCATCCAGGTATACGAATACTTTATCTCCCACCACCTGGCGAAGGGCTTTGAATCCGTGTTCGGCGGTGTTTCATGTCTTCCTGGCTGTTTCTCCATGTTCCGGTTGAAAGCGCGTCGACCTTCTGGTGATGACTGGGTTCCTCTCATTATCAAGCCTGAAATCGTCCGCGAGTATAGCCAGAGCGAAGTCAAGACTCTACACCAGAAAAACCTTCTCCTGCTGGGCGAAGACCGTTTCCTAACCACCATCCTCATTCGCACATTCCCCAACCGCAAAATGATGTTCCTTCCCCAAGCTCGCTGCCGTACTGTTGTTCCTGATACCTTTTCCGTCCTTTTATCCCAACGGCGGCGTTGGATCAACTCCACCATCCATAACCTCATGGAGCTTGTCCTTGTACGCAATCTCTGCGGTACATTCTGTTTCAGCATGCAATTTGTTGTATTCATGGATCTGCTCGGCACTGTCGTGCTCCCCATCGCTATCGGACTGACCTACATGCTCATTGTCAGCATGATCTTGAATCCCCCGGTCAATTTCCAAGAGGCAATCCCCTTGACGTTGTTGGCCACTGTACTCGGTCTTCCCGCCGTCTTGATCTTGATCACGACGGGGAAGGTTATTTATATATTCTGGATGTTGATATACCTCATCGCCCTGCCCGTTTGGAACTTTGTGTTGCCTGTTTATGCGTTTTGGCACTTTGACGACTTTTCATGGGGAGAGACGAGGTGAGTGTTTCGTAGCTGAGGTCTTTTCAGGGATGAATGACTCACTGCTCTTCACAGGAAAGTAGAAGGAGAAGCGAAAGGAGAAGCCCACGGGGAGGGCAGTGGTGTTTTCGACGGTTCCTCCGTCCCACTTCGTCGCTGGGAAGACTGGGAACGCTCGCGACTTCGGAAGATCAAACGGGAGGAACGAAGAAGAAGAGATATGGAGCGCCTTCACCCTGGCGGATTTGTCAAGGGGGAGAACGACTTGCTCAGTGCTCGCGGAGACAGTCAATACGAAGGCTCCGACACGTACTCCCTCGCGTCCTCCGATGACGACCGCTGGGGCAACCAGGTTGGAGGGTATAACGAAGGCAGCACGCTATACCCGCCACCGCCTGTTGGTCTCTTCAACGCACCCCATGGTGGAGTCGGCAGTATGGTGGGCGACGCGCAGATGGAAGCGATGCTGGAGAGTGGGTTTGATGAAGAATCGCCAATACCGTCTCCCATGCGGACACCTCAATCGTCCACCTTTGCAGCGCGCTATCAGCTGTCCGAGAATCCATCTCAGCAACATCTGATGGGTCCACAGACGCCATCGACATCGTCGTTGTCGGTGGTGGACAATTATGGAGATGTTCATGATTACCGACGACGACCCGGAGAGCCTTATGGACCACTTGGACCTTTGGACCCAGGAGAGAAATTCTAGGGACGCTTTTCATTCATTCATCCTCTCCCCCCTTTTTTGCATAATTTGCATTTTCGATTGATATCTTTTTGGTTGATAATTCCCCGCCCCTTCCTCGTCATACCGTCCATATCCTTTCTTTGAGCCTGTCAATGTTACTTAGATGTTTTCAGGGCGATCGTCGTGCTGAACGGTTAAAGGTAACTTACCTTTTAATTTTCATGTCGTGTTGTACAATCTTTAGTGTCGATCTCTTGATCAGGAAATAAACAAAGAGCTCTCTGGAGAATCGATGACCGGGTTTGTTTTGGATCTCGAAGTTTGAACTTCCCCGAGGAAGCCATGTCCATAAAACAGGTCCATTTCTGTAAGAATCATTGATACACAGTTTGTACTTAATGCACGGTATACTATGGATGTTACAACTGCTCCCGCCGTTTTCTGCGAGCAAAGTAACAGCAAAGGAAAAGAACGTCGTCCCCATCGTCCTGCCCATCACCTATACTATCTGGCTCGTGTCCCCACTTTGTTCGACTTTCCACCTCTGGGGCAACAGCAGACTTTTCACTGGTGGCATCGCTCTCACGAACCTCTCTTCTCGCTGACGTATTTGATAGCCCCTGCAGACGTGAGATCAGCACAACTCTTCACGCTATTGGTCAACATACCTGGACGATGCGCTGGAAACTGCCTCTTAGGCGACTCCGAACCCGTGGTATAGACTCATCTGGTTCCTCAGCTGGGGAAGCCGCGTGCTTTCTCCCCTTCTTCCACGTCCCCTTTACGGCGACGACGGACTCGTGGGGTCTCGCCGCCGGGGGAATATCCGTCCGAACTTCAACTTCGCGGGGTTGTCTGACTAATTCTTCCAGTGGGGGTGGCGTTGGGGGTAACCTCGAGGACTAGGGTCAATGTCAGTGAGAGATAGGGTATGATGGACAGAGAACGGACTATAAAGATTGGACTTGGTGGTAGTGATGGAGGAAGAGGTATCAGAATTGGTGAGATGATTGGAGAATCTGGAGTTGCCTTTACTTCGGTGGTAAGCTGAAAACCGTGAGGAAAGCACCGTGGAACGTAGAGACTTACTTACTGGGGGAGATTGTTCTGAAATAACTGGGAGTTGTGCATGCGGTGATGGTCGACGAATGACATTGGCATCCCAGATCCATATTCGAAAGTCACAACAACCTCCGACGAGATATCGACCGTTGGAGGAAAATGCGACGCAAGAAACGTCATTGGCATGACGAAGGGGAGGGCCAGCCACCTCGTGGGTGTCAAGGTTCCATATTTGCATGACAATGTTAGGACCTGCGGTGGCTAGGAAGGTACCATCGGGGGATATGGCGATGGAAGTGATGATGTTCGCATGGGATTTCATGGGCTCTCCGATCTGTTCGCCTGTGATGACGTCCCAGAGGCGTATGGTGCCATCGTCGGACGCGGTCACCAAGCGTCGACCGTCTGGTGTGTATGCGACGCATCTCACATCATTTTCATGACCTTCCATCGGACCGACAAGCATCTGGCCAATGTCTGAATCACAGATGCGGACAGTTTTGTCGTTTGCCACGCTTGCAATTTCGAGACCGTCAGGGGCATATGTGAGGGCATATAGATTGCCATTGTGTGATCGAAACGGGCCAGCGACTAAATCACCTGTATTCGTGTCCCAGATGCGTATCGTATTATCTCCGGTTGTTGCGATTCGTCGCCCATCGGGCGAGAAAGTGACACACCAGAGGCCAGAGGCATGACCCTCCACGGGATCATACAAGAGATCGCCACTCGATACACTCCAGACTCGCATCGTTCGATCCTCTGAAGCACTCGCAATCTTGTCGCCGTCTGGAGAGACTGCGACGGAGCGGACGACGTCTGTGTGACCTGTGAGTGGTTCTCGGGTTTGTTGACCTGTTTCGAGATCCCATATGCGGACGGTGTTGTCCCAGGAGGAGCTGACGATGTGACGGTTGTCGGGAAAGAAGGCGACACATCGGACGGTGTCGGTGTGGCCGACCAAGGTCCGGAGTGGACGCACATGTTCTGGTCTGCGAACTCGTCCGGCAGACGATAGCATGGGATTAGGTACAGAACACGATGGGGGATGTATGTACAGAGGGATAGACGGGGGAATCGGGTAGAAAGGTTACTGGGGGGATGTGTGGGGACAGGGCTTGCCTAGTCCTCTTGAGTGACCTGAGTGAGTCACTCTCGGACCCGCTGGAGGTCAGGTGGGGGTACGAAGGTCGTGACGGATTGTGTGATACTTCTGCTGGGGGAGTGCTTTGAGGTCGTGCCCTTGGTCCTCGTGGGATGGTCTTGACTCGTCAACGCTGCGCAAGCGCCCAAGCGCCCATGCTCAACTGGCGGATTGCCGCTGGTACAGTAGTGCTCAGACTCTTAGGATTTACTACGAGTCGTCGAGCGCATGACGTCTGATTCCATAGACATTGACAGTGACAGCTACCGACGGACTCCACTGTGACCGACGAAAACTTTCCATGCTAATTCCCAGTATCTCGCTCTCTCAGAATATCTGTTTCCTTCCCTCGACGCCTCGGACATTGGTGGCCAAGCAGTGATAGTCCGAGGCTGTATTGGCCGTGGTTACACCCAGTTTGGAATCAAAGCTTACTAGTAGCCAATTGGTAGTCAACCTCATCTGGTGTAGCGCCTTGAAACCTGAACGGGATACTTTCACATCAACAATTTCGTCGCTCGTTACTTTCAAGTTTCTACTCCAATGGGTGCAGCGACCACTCAGCGTAAAGGCGTATGGGAGCCTCTTCCCCTTATCGTATACGGTTATGCCGTCCATCCACTCTCCCCTTCCAAGCGCGATACCCGCATATCAAGTCGAAGGCCCATGTCCACAATAACCGAAGTCTCCGATGGCGAAGGCGGGGGTCACAGAGACGTCGTCTCACTCGAAGTAGGCGACGAAGTTTATGCGTTTGAAAAGTACACCCCTCGAGGCAAGGAGGTAGAGGGTGTCTGGTATCGTGGGTACGTCAATATCACCCGTCTTTCGCGACGACGACGAGGTCATACTGAGCACCATTCA
>JBBPJZ010000957.1:0-11333 GCA_038089015.1 Chalciporus aff. trinitensis
AGAAATGGCATCCCAGAACGAAACAGTTGAACCAGCGGAACACGCGATAAAATTGCCGTTTGTTGCAAGGGATGCGTCATTATGGGTGTTATGGATTGACCAATTGGTGAGCAAGGAGGTTGATAGGTCGAGCAAGGTGATTTTGCCGGGGACCATGCAGAAAAGGTGCTGGGAATCGGAGGACCATGCGAGGGAGTTGGTTCTGTGATATGGTCCGATTTGAACGGGGACCTCGAAAAGCATCTCGCCCGAGTATAGATCATAGACACGAACAGAATCGCGTAGATGTGTGGCAGTGGCTAATTGACTGTCGTCGGGGGAAAACTTCACCGCCAGAACGATACCGGTGTGCTGTAGAGGAGCGAGGAGTCGTTTCCCGGAAGTGATGCCGAAAAGCTGGACAGTACAATCATGCGACCCTGTTGCAATTCTTGTCGAGTCGCTGGAGACATCGATTCCCCTGACACAGCTTGTGTGACCCGCGATCTCGAGCGCTTTTTCGTGAGTGGACACATTCCAAACTATCACCTTAGCCCCATCGCTACCAGTGACAATCCATCGACCATCCATCGATGCAGCCAGAGCCATGACACACTGGCCATTCCCTTGCATCGCCGGACCGACCTCCCCTCCGTGTTCAACACTCCATCGACGTGTGTATCCCCCAGTATCCCCAGTGACGATATGTTTTCCGTCCCTTGTGAATGCAACGCTGAATATTTCGCCAGGAGTTGTAATTTCCCTTGGTCTCGGATTTGTATCTTGAATAACACATTGATCGTCAATACGACAGCGTTACTCGACATTTTGAAGACCCATACGAACCCATTGTCACTAAAACCTTGTCTGACGACTAATTGGACGCAAGTTATATTTATTTATATCCCTTTTGCTATCGCAATGGATCAGCTCTGGGGGGCTGCCCACAGGGATGGATATGGCTTACCTTGCCAGCGGATTATTGCACCACGGTGGTGGTTGGTTCCAGATCTTGAAACGTACAACGCCGAGCCCTCTTTACATAAAGGCACGAGGCGATCTAAAACTAGCATTCATAAACGTTCATTAAATCTTGCCTGAATAATCGAGGCTTTTGTCCCTGTCATTGCCGCACGAGGGCACTGGGGTCGAGGGTAAAACGAAGCTGATATGTTAAGTTCATGGCGACCACACCATCTCTTATCATAACCTGCAACATGACGGTCTCAGCCCAGTCCTGACGGTGGTCCAGGTTCCTCCGATCTTGCCCTCCATTGTCGCGTTTTTGCAGGTTTCATCATCCTTCCCTCCACTCTCTTCATCTTGGAGCATTCCTATATCCTCCCAGTCGGTCTCTACGCATCCACAAACTCTTTCGGCGCATTCGTCTGATTCGGCCTTGATTTTCGCTCGTGAGTTGAGCTGGATGGGATGCAGCACGTTTCGCTGCGTTTCATCATCCTCCCCATTGCTCTGCTCGTCTCAGTGCATCCCTACAGCCAGAGCTGTTCCGGTATGGCGTTTCGCTCACCGTCTTCGCACTACATTGGCCTAGGGCGCGACGTCTGTGGTATGCCTACGTGACACACCACGTTCATAGTGGCGGGGTTGAATGTAGGGTGCAGGATGTTCGAATTTTGATGGACGTCGAAGGTAGCAAGTGCCCACACCAGCAGATCTGCGCTCCGCCAAGAAGATAATGGTGTACCTTTGGCTCAACCTTATGGAGACGTCGATGAGCCTCGACTCCTATCATGAATCGTAAAGGGGATGACCCCCTAACCATAATGGACAGCATATACCGTAGGAATTACACGACTATCGACCGCAAGCACATTTCGTACGTAGGTCGATGAGTTATCATCGAAATGAATGATTAGCACGCCCACGTCGATAGCAGAAATCAGTCCTGCAACCTGGAGCGATGCACTGCGCTCAACCAAACTCTTAGCGACAGGGAATGCAATTCTCCCACCTGAGATCGGACGCAAGGTCACGTGATGACGACTCCGTTTGCAGTCATGTGACCGCGGTCTGATATGTACCCTCAGAAAATGCCATCGATTCTGCGTCGACAGAAACCCTGCTCAGTCACGACAAAATGTAGAGCACTTGTTTCTCGGATTACGACACGGACGCAGATACAGGTCAAGATACATGTACACAGGTGAGCATATATATTATTGTACGAGAAAGGCGACAGATTAAAAAAAACCATCATCAGTCTCGACTCGACCTCTTGGGGCCGCCTGGATGTGGTGTGGCTCATCTCGCTGGCCGCTAAGCTTGGTTTCGGGCACGGTGGGTCACTCTTCTTCATCACCAACATCTCCCGCAGCCTCTAGAGTGCATCTAGTCGCCTCTTGTCCGCCCGTTTCGATTGCATCGGCCCTTGGTTCATCGATGTCTCCCCCTCAACCACTACATTCCTGCTCGAGACCATTTCGAGCTCGTTCGCTCGTGTTACAGTATCCCCAACGTTGTCAGGATGCTCTGGCAGATCATCTAGTCGTAGGTCTTCACAGCTTGGCGCATCTCCAGCATCTCTCAATGCATTCAGTCCATTGAGAGGAGAATCTGTCAGCAGTCGACACGATGAGTCGAAAAATGCGGTAAGCACGATACAAAAAGTAACAGTGACGCACTTGGACCTTCCCCAGACCATCCTACACCATCTACCAACCTCCACAAGTCATCCCGAGTCGAAGCGAACCAATGCTGTGACGCAGACGACCGAATGCTCAACACCTAACCAAAGTGGACCTGTATGAGGTTCCCTACCCTGTACGCTGCAAATCACCTTGACTCACAACTCACCTCCTGCAACCCGGTTGAAGAACATCACAGAGGGCTCCTGGCTGCGAGGAGTCGAGCACTTCATTGCGGGCACCAGCCACCTCGAATCAACCAGCCGTCTCCGGAGGACTACGTGGCCACAGAATGTAATGTTATGGGCTATCATCCCCGCTCTCGCTCCACGACGCAATCGGAGCGTTCGGATGGTGACGGTGATGCTGATAGAATGGCAGCAACAGGCGTAGTTTGACTGGCATCTCTCTCGCTTCTGTAGTAGCACTTAATCCCCTTCGTTTAGTTGAACAAAAGTAGTACGATTTAACTAGGATAACTATCTAGCTCGCCTCGCCATCATTTGAAACGAACCGACTCGTCGTCGCGTGACCTTGCGTCCGATCTCAGGTGGGTGAATAGCATTCTCTACAGTAGAGCCGCGTGTACACTCTCGAATCGAAGGATCCCTGTGGACCCGAATAAACACCGGTGCCTATCTGCTCTCTTCTCACCTAGTCATCATAAACAGTATCAGCAATGTTTCAAACTTACTCGTCTGCTGGGAGTAAGGTGCTGAGCGCGAGGTATGTCGGTCTTGATGGATGATAGAGCCGGGGCTGAATCAGGGAGAAAAGGAAGAAACCAGAGGAGCTCTTGGTGAGTGCCGTAGATTGAGTTCGAGATTTCATGCCGTCCGGTCAGCAAATGAACTTTGTCAACACGTTGCCCATGGACATCGTTTTGTCACGGTTGCACTCAGAGATGCAATCCATCACACCCAGTGGTCGTTGCTCGAGATTATCGATGCCGTTTTGCGCAGTAACGACAATTTTCTTTCATCCTATACCTTATCCACCCAGTCCACCTCAGGATCCGAATTTTCCCTATCTGCTGGCACAGAGGGCACCATTTCTATGAGGAGGAACGACTCTAGCTTCTCAGGCTCTCGGTCTTCGGTCTTGTTAACCAGGAGACCGCGAATGCTGTCCCGGAGCTACTAGTAGGTTGTCGATAGCGTTTAAATCTTGAGATCTCTACCGCTACACTCCCTCAACACCAACCTCGGACTGAGCTGAACTTTCGGACCGAAGGAGGCCCGGGGTTTGCCGAGAGCTATCACTTTCAAGTTTCAGCTTCAAGCTCAACCTGTTCGTCATGTCGTTCTCAACATGGACTACGAACATGCTGTACTCACCGTGTATCAGTAACCATGTTGAAAAGTCCACCCTAAAACTCAAACCGACGCAACGGAGTTGTTGACTACATAGAATCGGAGGTGATTCAAGGTCCAACAGAGCTCAGCGCAAGAGGTGAGTGACAACCTTTTTTCCTTCGCCCCTCGGTTTCTGGTCATCATTGCTCATAGCGCGTTTCCCATCGTTCAAACAGCTAGGGAACCACAAGAACCTCCCCGACAAAACCGTACTCTTCTTCCTCGTGATCGCGAAATAAGTTCAAGCCTGACAGTATCGTACACGTGAAATGGGTGGCATCTTCGACAAGCAAATCGAAGAAATCACAGCAGTCCTAGGACAACATGTAAAAACCCTGGTATCCTCTCGATGGCGTGTTGTTGGACGTTCCCCAGGGCTGGGTACTGGCAAAACTTGATGAAAATTCAACCTCCCCGGTGATGTATCCTCTACTCAATCATTAAAGATCGTGGTACTCATGTCATCTAAAGGTAGTTTGGTATCCCTGGAAGCGTAAACGGTGACGCCTCTCGCTCACCCCATGATCGTACCGTGGATGGTGGACCCTATCCGTGGGTCGAATGCGGACGTCGTCTCTCAGCAGGCACGAGGCAGGCAGTCCCTCCATTACCCCCTGGAGTACATATTGCGGTTATTGGTTACGCACTTCGGCCACCGCCAAAGAGTGCATTGACGTCATGAACGTGAACTCGGATAGGAAGAGTGTCTGGCACGGATTCGTGGCGAGGATATACAGATAATAGATCGATTTATGAGAGGCGTTGAGGTCCCTGATATCGGGCGACGTCTTATTGGTTCAGTAATCGGAACCCTGCATTAGCCTGAGGCTCCATTCGCCAAGAGGGCACAGGGATGGATGGTATGTCCCGACGATTCAACTGAATGGTGCTTGTGGGTGAGAATTTTCATCAGCCCTTCTGTCAGAATCGGAGCGTGTTGCTAAAAAAATACTTTCTCGATAGACGCTGGTGAGGTTGGATCTAAACCCTCGAGCCTGATCAACGCTCTTCCTCCAAATCAATACCCCCGTCAAAATCTAACCATCGGTTATGTTCCCGTGTCAACGAAAGTTTGCTGACCTCATCTGGGAAACGTCCTCTAATTGGATTAACTGGGATCCTCCTCTCCCTATCACAGTCAGTTTCCGGACCATTCACGATGAATTCTGACCACTGATTCCCTCGATTCTTCGTTTTCAGGCTGGAAATTAGGATAGCGTCAACAGAGAAACGGGTGAACTAAACATCGAAAGGAACATCTATGAGGATTCCGAAATCCAAACGAATTAGGCAAAGCCCGTGTTGGACTTGTCCCAGCTAACTGTAAGTCCATAGCTGGCGCTACCGAAAAAAAAATTCGACCTTATCTCTAGAAGTTCTCGAAGATGGATATTAAGTCCGATCAAGCGAGTATGTCCTCCCTTTGACGCGATCGCTGAATCGATCAATCCGAACCCACTCGTTCACAGGAGCACCGGTGGCGGGGAGATAGCGTTCCATTTGAAAGGGACATTCAAGGACGACAGGGAGCGGTATTCTAACGATATATCACCATCGGATCAACTATTTTCTACGCAACCTGGGACTGAAACATCTCCACAAGGTGCCCTTAACTAAAGGGCAAGGTCCACGTTACCCGTGTTATGAGTGTCCAGCATATATGATGCACCTCTCGAGCAAGAGTAAGCCCTTCGTTACCCTCATTTCCTTGACACACCTGCTGATCAGACTTGGTAACTTGGAGGGAACCGCGGCATCCGGGACACGAACCTCACCCCGGATTCACGCTATTACTGCTTGTAGCCCTTGTGAAATCTGTACTATGATCTTGAATCGATGATGCCCCATGGCAGTCACCCTAGCAGTGGAGCACGACATCTGAACTCTCATGCTGAGTAAATGAGTGGGCCTGCACTGCTCAGTTCGTGTGGTTCATCATCCCAGTACGAACGTCGTCGATATCCGTTAAACCGTCGAGAAATACAATTGCACAGCAACCAAGCAACGATCTTACATATACGAACTGATAGCAGTACACGGGAACAACACAGATCACGAACCAAGGAAACAAAACTACGCGCCGATGTGGACGAACAAGATACGCTGCAAAAGTAGTTTCGGCTTCACGACCTTCAGCGCATTATGCAATGCAACAGCAGAAAGCGTATGGTCCAAACATCCAGCCTCGCCCACCATGTATCGATACAACTCCGTCATCACCTCCTTCGCCACTTCATCATCGACACCCCACATTGTCCCAATCACAGAACGAAATCCGATAAACTGCATTGCGGCAGCAAGATGGATGGCCTCGTCTGGACTGTCCTTGTCTCCAACAGTGGTATGACAAGCAGATAGGGTAGCAAGTCGTGTGTGCTGCAAGTCATAGCGCATGATATCTTGTACTCTCCACAGCCCATCGCTAAGTGCGAAGCCAGATTCAAATGGCTTTGCTTGGTTCGGAATTCCATGGCAAGCCAAATGGACGAATTTAGTCCGTTGGAGTTCCTTGGCAACCCTCTCGGCTTGGGCGTCCTGCCCTTCGATGCACGTGAACGTCGTGCTGGTGTGAACGGACTCCCCAATGCTGACGAGTTCAGCATGGACATGTTCTAGAATAGCCTCTCCAGAAGACTGTCCATTACCCACGGCCATGAAGCGAGGTGTTCCTGTGGTTGAATCCAGTGGGCGTTGAGACCGAATAAGTGCTGTGAGCGTTGGAGTATAAGAGGAGATATAAAGATTGGAGAAATTCGGTTTCTTCGGCCTATATTCACCGGCGGCGTGAAGAGGGAGGAGTGAAAATTCGGCAGTGGGACACCACCAAATGCGTGACCGGCGGGGACAGAATCCTTGCAGGATTTGGACAATTGGGTGGACAACCTTGTACGAAGGTCAGTCAGAAATTTCGAGTTATGCAATACGACCAACCTGATCCCAGACTTCTCGTAAAAGCATGACGAGCTCTCTTTGGACGTCTCGTACTTTTTCCTCCTTTGTGATTTGGCTGAGATCCAGTGACCACTTCCGGACATCCGCCTTTTTGATTTGGAGCGGAATGTGGACGGGATCTCTATTGCGACAAACTATGAGTCCGTCACAGCCGTATTGGCTGGCATTGATGATGATGACAGGCCCTCCACTCGCTGCATGTCGAAGGTGTGAAAATAGGGGAGGGAGGAGAAAACGTGAGCAACCAGGTAACCGGCGAATGTCATTCACAATTTCTCGTAATTGGTTGGTAACGTGCCATGCACGGTGATCCTGAGGGTTCGAATCAAGCATGCTACAGAGTTCGCGGGAGACCGACAAAAACCTTTCTCCCAACCTTTGCCCCTCACCTCCAGAAGCAAGAATGTCGTCAACAGGGGAACGGAGACGAGTGAGCTGGCTCCAAAAAACACCACGACCCTGCTCAAGGAGCTCAACTGCATTAGTGAGGGTGCCATGACGAATGCAGGCTGAAAATGCATCCACCGGAAGAGATGACAGGCGGTCCTTCAGAATTCCGAGGTGCTGTGGTAAGCAGGGGAGAGCGGCGAGATGGGTAGCAAGTATTCGGAGGGATGTTTGATAGGCAGAAAGTGTTGTATAATGTCCGACCTTTTCAGCTGCGGAAACCCAGGCTTGGGCTGCATCGAGGTCAGCTGCAACTACCGATTGTGAGATGTCGGAGAGAGTGGCAAAGAGCGTGAACGCCTCGTCACTAAGTTCCTGGGAGGCCTGGGGATGCTGAAGTAGGCAATGTGCGATCTTCCGCACAGACAAAGATCGGTCAGGGTGTCCTTGTGGACGAAGCTCCAGTGCGCTGCGGTGGAGGGTGATGGCCTCGTCGAGGTCTGCTACCCCTCCCAATTTCGAGAATCGAGTCCAGAGGGAATTTGCGAGATTGTTGAGTGACGCCGATCGGTTGGGGTGGCCTTGCAGACAAAGCTCGAGAGCACTACAGTGGAGGGTGATGGCCTTGTCGACGTCTGCCATGATTCCCAATTTCGAGAACCGAGCCAAAAGGGAAACTGCGAGATTGTTGAGGGATGAGGATCGGTGGGGGTGTCCTTGCGGACGAAGCTCGAGTGCACTGTGGTGGAGGCTGATGGCCTCGTCGAGGTCTGCCATTATTCCCAATTCCGAGAACCGAATCCTGAGAGAATTCCCAAGGTTGTTGAGTGACAAAGATCGATCAGGGTGCCCTTGCGGACGAAGCTCGAGTGCGCTGCGGTTCAGGGTGATGGCCTCGTCGAGGTCTGCCACCCCTCCCAAATTCGAGAACCGAGTCTGGAGGGAATTCGCGAGATTGATGAGGGATATCGATCGGTTGAGGTGTCCTTGCGGACGAAGCTCAAGTGCACTGCGGTGGATGGTGATGGCATCGTCAAGGTCTGCCATCTCTCCCAATTTCGAGAATCGAGTCTCGAGGGAAGTTGCGAGATTGTTGAGTGATGATGATCGGTTAGGGTGCCCTTGCGGACAAAGCTCAAGTGCACTCCGGTTCAGGGTGATGGCCTCATCGAGGTTTGCCATCCCTCCCAATTTCGAGAATCGAGTCCAGAGGGAATTTGCGAGATTATTGAGTGACGCTGATCGGTTGGGGTGTCTTTGCGGACGAAGCTCGAGAGCACCGCGGTGGAGGGTGATGGCCTCGTCAAGATCCGTCATCCATCCCAACTTCGAGAACCGAGTCTGGAGGCAATTCGCGAGATTGTTGAGTGATGATGATTGGAGAGGGTGTCCTCGCGGACGAAGTTTGAGTGCACTGCAGTGGAAGCTGATGGCCTCCTCGAGGTCTGCAACCCCTCCCAAGTTTGAGAACCGGGTCTGGAGGTCAATGGCAAGACAATTCAATGAGTGATGTCGGTCTGGATGTCCTTCCGGACGAAGCTCCAATGCATTTCGGTGGAGCGTAATGGCCTCCTCGAGGTACCGCAACTCCCCCAGCTCATTGAACCGCTTATGGAGGGAAATTCCGAGGCTGTGAAGTGCCTTGGCTTCGTCGGGGTGGTCATTGGGAAGAGCTAATTCAGCACGATAGTGAGCAACATCCGCATCGAGCTCAGACATGGCACGGTGGGATGGATGAGGAAAGTAAAAAGCAACCCGCAGGCTGAGCAATGACTCTGATTGATTGGGGAATACAAAGTTATGTCAAGCAGTGACAGATAGATGCACTAAACGTTGAGTCTTCACAATGTCTCGAAAAACGATGCACTCACAGGTGTGTGGACGTGGAGGACAGGCATGGAAGCGAGAAAGCCTGGAATGGTGATCTTACATTTCTTTATCTGGTCAAGGATATCTCCGAGAGAGATATACTTACTTCTGCGATTTAGGCTTGATTACGATGGTGGTATTGCATGCAAAACAAACTGTTGCTGACCATGACAGACCCGCCAGTGGATATCCTTCTTGCTTGTATGGATCTGAGACCGGTGGAGGCACAGCAGGATGTGCTAAATGTGCGAGGTGCGTGATGGCGTTCTCTGCATCAGGATCCATATAGTACAACGGGGTACTAATGCAAGATGTCTGGCGCCAGGTCCCGAGGAGCGTGTCAGCACTCTGCAGCCTGAGATTCATTCTCGCAAGGTATGTGTCTACCTACTAGTAATAGTCGAAGTTATATGTACAGATCCGTTGCTTATGATGATAGACAATTGTAACTCTCAAACACGGGGAGCATGGTGTGTTTTGACAGATTCACCATGGCACTGATAAATGCAACATCGATGAGTTACCCCTCACTATGGTGTAGCGTAGCACTAGCCGGTAACCGACCAGCACAGGGTTGCGACCTTGTCTAAGACATCGTCTGCAGTTTAGCCTGAGATCACCTGTATTCCAACCACACTTGCTTCGGTGGGCCATCAGGTGAGCATTTGTTGCTAATAGATTTGGAGGTGTTTCACGCTATAAGTTCGCAATCAGTTGTAATCTACTAAACTACGAGGGCCATGTACATACTTGTCATGGAACAGGTTCATTGTCAAACTCTATTTGCCTCTCCCACCCTGATTATACTGTTCGTGCATGTAGACCAAGTGACCAGGACCTTATTCGTAGGTCGAATGCAGATATCCTTTCTCAGTAAGCTCAATTGCAAGGACAGTTGGTCTATTGGCCATCACCTCTTGAAGTACACACTATGACCACCATTCAAGAGGGCATCGACGTCGTGACCACGAACTCGAATTGGAAAGGTATCCCACATGGGTTGTTGGCGAGGATACGCAGACGCTGGATCAGGCTGGATCGGTTTACGAGAGGCCTTGAGGTGATGGCACCCTCCGCATTGGAACACGCTGCCAATACTTTATCAGTAGATGCTGTTGGGGTTGGATGTAAACCCCCGAACCCGATCAACGCTCTTCCTCCAGGTCGATACCCTCTTCGAGATCCGACCACCAGCTGTGTTCCTCATCTACGAAACGTCCTCTAAGGGATTAACTGGGATCCTCCCCAACCTATTACAGCCAGTTTCCAGATCATTTACGATGAATCCTGACCACTGACCCTCGGATTCTTTGTTGCCGGGTTGGGACTTGTGATACTGTCAACATAGAAACGGGCGAACTCAACGTCGAAGGGGACTTCCATGAGGATTCCGACATCCGGGACGAATTAGACAAAGCCCGTGTTGGGCTCGTCCTGCACCACTGCAAGCTATCCTTACCCTTAGCAGTCTCTCGGAGGCGGATATTGATGTCAGAGCAAGTGCGTATGTCGTCCTTTTGACGCGATCGCTGAATCCATCAACCCGAACCCACCCGATCACAGGAATATCGCGGGTGGCGGGGAGATAACACTATTTTGAGCGACATTCAAGGACGGGACGAGGAACACTATTCTTGCGATATATCACCTTTGGATCAGCTATTTTCGTGGTACTATAATATCTCTACAAAGTCCCACAGCTAATGGACAAGGTCATCATTACCCATGTTATAAGTGTCCAGCACATACGATGCACCTAGCGAACAAGAGTAAGCCCCCTTCTTTCTTTGACATACCCGCTGATCAGACTTGATAACTTAGAGGGAACCGCGGCATCCTGGACACGAACCTCACCCCGGATTCACTCTATTACTACTTGTAGCCCTTGTGAAATATGTACTACGTTTTTGAATCGATGATGCCCCATGGCAGTCACCCTGGAAGTGGTGCATGACATCTGAACCATCATGAAGAATAGATGAGTGGGCCAGCACTGCTCAGTTCGTGTGGTTCATCATCCCAGCATGAATGTCGTCGATACCCTTCAGAAACCATCAAGAAATACGATTCAAGTCGCACAGCAACAAAGTAACGATCTTACATATACGAACTGGTAGCAGTACACGGGAACGATACACCATCG
>JBBPJZ010000958.1:0-11325 GCA_038089015.1 Chalciporus aff. trinitensis
GGCTCTTCCGATCTTTAGTCCAAATGGGGATAAAGTGGAAGTGAGGTGGCAACTGTGGCAATGAACTAGAATACCACATGTCTTTGATCAGATATGATCATAAGATAAGATCCTGAAGAGATTAGATAAGATAGCAAAGTGAAAGAGAAGTGGTTAAGTCCATGATATGTAGCATGCTTGTGAGGGCACCATAACAGACACATCCGACTAAGTAGTCTTGTCAATCACTTCTTGGTCATCACTGGGTTCATTGTGCGTTGAGCCTAAATCTGTTTGGTGAGCACCAAGCATATTCTCCTCTAACTCCTTTTGTTTATCCAGCTCTCGTTGCAGTCACTGCAGTTCAAGCTTCTTTAACCAACGTGTCCTGGCCTCCATGCAATGTGGTTTGGCATGCTGGATGGCCTGTTTCTCTGCTTCAGGGGCATCTTTGGCAGCACGTTTGATTTGTGCACTAGCCACTATTTCTGAATACGTATGTTTTCTAAGACCAAGTTTATCAGGATTAATCAGTTTTTTGTGGGTTTCATAGGTATGGGTTATTGATGCAGGGACTTCTTTGTGGTTCACGGGGACTCCTTCAGGGGTCGCAAGGACTTCTTCAGGGGTCACAGTGACATCTTCATGGCCATTGGTGGACACAGCCTTGATGAGATCGGTTTGTGAGATGGAGCCGGCATGCAAGGATTGCGCCTTCTTTCGCAAACTACAGGGCCCAATATCGTCTTCAGGTAAGGATTCCTTTTGTGAGCTGGCTTGCTGAGCATTTGACCTAGTTCTCTTCTTCATAGTTGAGGGTGTCTGTTTGAGTCTATGTCAGAATCAGTTGAATGGAGATAGAGACGCTAGCCTCATACTGTAGCTTGGGTTCACTGGTTGCACCAAGTGAGGTGGAATACCAGCCAGATGGGAGAAGAAATTGGTAAGGGCTGGTGCTGTCTGACAGAGTTGCGTCTTGAAAATTTGGTGTAGTTTCCTGGAAAAGCCCGTTGTGCAACTCAGCACCTTGAATCACTTTCTGCATTTTCATCCATACCACATCCCTGCTGTTTTCACATCATTATCCTCTGCAATATAGTCCCTTTCTCATCATTCGTCAGTCGTTCATGGCAAAATGGTGTGCAAAATGTCAGCACACCTTCCCGACTTTGGTGGGCTACAAACACCACTGCACTCATTTTCATCAACACCCCTGGCTGTCGGTACCATGCTCAACATTTAGATTTCACCCATCATTAAATGGTAGGCTCCATGAGCATGGTATATACTGTAATAACCACATCCCTGATAGCACGACCATGCGATATCGATGGCAATTTTCTCCCGCCTCATACCCCTCCACCAGCTGACGATGATGCCCATGACTGGGCTCCTTTTGCCGACCGCATGTCATTTGAACATCAGCAACTTTGCATAAAACATATATACGAATATATACGAACATAACCTCCATAACCTCCATATAGAATGTCACTCTTGTTGTTGAATATTACAAAACGCGGTTTCCGATCTGGTTTGCCTCATCAGATAACTTCGCGACCAGATTATATTCTTGGTTGAGCCTGATATTCTCAGATCACCCATTATCTATGCTTCGAACACATATCATTGAAAGTAATGTATAATCACATGATGTTGTATGTAGTACAGAGCGCTCGAGTTCCCATGAGTATGATCCACAGAAGCATATTGGGGAGCACAGAGTGCAAGGAATCGGTGAGCCGGTTATAACAAATACGGAACCTGAGCATTAGGTGGTGAAGGTGAGCAAGAGAGAGAAGACCAGGTAGGTAAGTGAGAGGGAGGCCAGTAAGGGTAAGCGAGAAAGAGGCCAGGTGAGAGTGAGCTTGAGAATGACCACATCACAACGAGGCTATGCGGAGGCCCGAACCTTCAAATGTAATCATTCAGGTCATCCTGGTCCTTACAACAGCCATTCTCTGGGCTTGATAGAAAGGTGAGAATCTGCTCTAAAAGGGTATCATTGTACACCTGCACCCGCACCTGCGAAAACCCGTACCCGTACCTGTACCCGCCATGGGTTTACGGATGGGTACTCATTGCAGCTGAGCTTGCGAGCCTGCTGGTTGGTTCACAAATGGGTCGTTTGGGGCGTGAATGAACTTCCGGGCTTGTAAACGGGTCGGTGAGGGTGCGAGCAGGTCGACGGGCCCGCAAACGAGTCGGTTGGAGTGGGATTGGGTCGGAGGGGGAGTGAATGAGTCGACGGGCCCGTGAACGAGCTGGTTAGGGTGCGAATGAGTCGGTGGGGCTGCGAGCGAGTTGACGGGCCCACAGATGAGTTGGTTGGGGATGACTTGCTGAGCCTGCGAGCGTGCTGGTTGGTCTGCGAATGGGTCGGTTGGTGCGTGAACGAGTTGCTGGGAGTGTGAACGACTCAGTAAGGGTGCGAGTAAGTCGACGAGACGGCAAATGAGTCGGTTGGGGTGGAAATGACTTACGGAGCTTGCGAGCACATTGATGGGTTTGCGAATGGGTCAATTGGGGCGCAAACGAGTTGCTGGGGGTGTGAATAAGTCGGTGAGGGTGAGAGTAAGTCAACAAGCCCGGAAACGAGTTGGTTGGGGTGAGATTGAGTCATTGGGCCCGAAAATAAGCCGTTTGGGGTGAGAGTGGGTCGTTGAGCTTGCAAGCGACTTGTTTTGGGTCGGAACGAGTTGTTAGGCTCGCGAACAAGGCATTTTGTGGACCGTTGGGCCCGCGAACGAGTCGTTTGGTGTGAAATAGAGTTGGGTTGGGTTTGCGAACAAGCCATTTGGTGTAAGAGTGAGCCACTGGGGCCGTGAATCAGAGTCAGTGAGGTGCGAGTATGTCGGTGAGACTGCAAGGAGTGGGTGAGGTTGAAAATAGTCTGTTGGGGTGCAAGCAAGTCAGTGGGTGAGCACAGGAGTTAATCCATGATGGGCTACATGAATGAGCACTGCGTGCATTGGGAAGGTGGGAAGAAGCGCGAATCCTGGTTGATAGAGACCGAGAAAGACGCATATATGCACATCTGTGAGCAAAATCGGGCAAGCATTGTGAGAGTTACCATACCTTGAATGTGTCAGAGCAGGCGTTGGAGCTTTTCCGAGACTCGTGCCCCCGAGACGGGAGTAAGACTGCTATGGTGACCAATCTCTTCCCATTCTTCCAAGGAATGTGATCGCTGTTTAATACGTCACATTCTGGGATAATATCCGCGCATACATCCTGTATATACCCGTCAACAAGATTGTCAATGTAACCGACCGCCACACCCTGATCAATCACGGGCTGTTGAGCCCACGCCGGCTGTGTTGAGAGGGTCAGATGACCGCAGATGCCTCAAGTAGGCGAGAGAGGGGAAGGGATAGGATGAAAAAAAAGAGGCCGTTGAGCTCCATGACTGTGGTGGGTTATGATTGAGAGATGATCAACATCAATATTGAGGTTGAGACTTACGCGTCGCAAGATCGATTGTCATGTGACCACCTGCCAAGTCTGAGCGTTGCAATAAAGCCTACACTTTCAGTACCTCTCGCTACACTTCTGTACACTTATTTGAATCACTACCAACTTTACTACTTTCAGGTATGCATTTTTGTACCCTTTACTTCACTATTTGCTATTTATGATACACTTCTATTAGTGAGGAATAGGGTACACTTCAAGGCTTGTGTTGCAACCTACTGTGTTGCATACTTATATACCACTGAATATCATGTACATTTCACTTGCCAGACAGGTATATATGCTCCTCAACACAACAGTTTTCCAGTTATGACATCATGTCACTTGTGATAGTGCAGCACGTCACTCGTCACCCTTCGTCATGTCGCATCACGTTTGTGCAACTTTGCTGATGAATTTGCAGAGCTGCAGTTTGAGGAAATTGAAGCTTCCCATGAAGAAACCGATATGCTCCTCAAGATTTTGGCTGCATGGGATCAACTTGCCAGAACTACTGAACCAATGTTCAAGAGTAGTTATGACATGGAAGAGATGATCGATGCAATCCCATACAGTGAAGCTCCATGGCAGAGTTTCCAGGTTCGATACACTGGGGAGGTTGGTCCTGATGCACCTGTATGGAAGCAACAAGTGTACGCTGTCCACACTCGCAATGCCAAAACTGCTGTGATGAACATGGCTGCAAGCATGGATTTCAAAGGAAAATTTGATGATATTCCTTATTGCAAGTTTACTGGTCTGAATCAGTGGTGTTGGTGCAACCTTATGTCGGGGGATTGGGCATACCAACAAGCGGTAAGTCATCTGTCTCTAGTGCTTCAAATGAGGCTAAAGTAATATGAACATAGACTCGAATAGCTGAGGATCAAGTGACACATGGAGCCATGCTCACCCCCATTGTTTTGGGGGCTGACAAGACCACTGTCTCTGTCACTACAGGCCATCAACAATTCCATCCAGTCTACATGTCCCTGGGTAATATTCATAATGACATGCGCCGGGCACATGGAGAAGGAGTTATATCACTAGCTTTCCTGAAATGACTCAAAACAACCAATAGTTGAATCAAGTCTACACAAGAACCAGAGAGGTTAAAGATAGAAGTAAGTGCTGAAGGTGAGAGGTCACTACAGCAGGAGCAGAGGGCAGTTGAAGAGGAAATCTCCAAGTGAACTAAACTGGGGAGCATCCCAGCTAGTTCCTTGGGTTTATATAGTCCTACATCTATTTGTACATGTTTGTCCCTACTATGACTATAAGAGGTAAAGGTACATGGTACGATGTATGGTGGTTTTATGATTGGTTGACAACTGTGGCAACGAACTAGAACACCACATGTCTTTGATCAGATATGATCATAAGATAAGATCCTGAAGAGATTAGATAAGATAGCAAAGTGAAAGAAAAGTGGTTAAGTCCATGATACATAGCGTGCTTTGTGAGGGCACCGTAACATTTCCTATGTATACCCACTGGTGAGTCTAAGCCTCCAGATTGCTTCATTGTTAGAAAATTGCTCTGATGAACATCAGTATCACAGGAATTTGCTAATGACAACAAGTTTCATCTCTTTTGCAAGCAACTCTATCACACTTCACTCGCTCACATCCTTGCACCCCTCCATACAGGGATGACAATCCTGCAAACCCTGCATTGTCCTGATGGACATTATCACTGTGCCATTTTTGAACTTGGCCCATTTATTGCAGACTATCCAGAACAAGTATATCTTGCTGGGATTGTCTCGGGCTGGTGTCCAAAGTATGTAACTGTTGTCTTTCCTATGAAAAGCTGTAACAAGCCCTTTATCATACATAGGTGTTATGCAAGCCCAGCTGAACTTGTGGGCATTGGGTTGCCATGCTATCGTGAGCATACAGCTGAATTGATTGAAACATTTGATGTAGATGACCTGTGGCATGCATTTGGTGTGGTTGTGAATGTCATTGTAAGTCATTCATCAGCTCATCACACCCAACCTCTTACATCAACTGATCAAGGGTACTTTTAAGGACCACTTGGTTCAATGGATTGAAGACTATGTATATCTTATCAGCGACACTACACAACAGGCAAAGGAATGCATGGCCAAAATAGACTGATGGTATGGTTTGTTGGTGTACAGCAGTCTGTAGGCTGATTCAGTCACACTACATAGCATTGCTGTGATGCCACCATTCCCAGGACTGCACCGGTTTGAAGATGGCCACAAGTTTGACCAATGGATGGGAAATGATTCCAAGGCCTTAATGAAGGTTAGTTTTCATGTCATCAATTAGGTGTTGCCATGGGACTGAGAAGCAATTAGGTCTTTCTACCCGTGATTATAGGCCATGTGTCCGACGGCATGGTCCAATGTATATTCACATTCTTGGACTTCGCTTACCTTGCTTGGTGCCCATCCCATGACCAGCACTCAATGGATGCGATGACCACAGCTCTTGCATGTTTTCATCATCATTGCATTATATTTGAAGAGTGTGGTGTACACCCAAATGAATTTTCACTCCCTCGTCAACATGCCTTGGTTCACTATACCTGAAGTATTCAACTCTTCGGATCTCCAAATGGCCTATGCTCGTCAATCATGGAGTCAAGATATATTATGGCAGTGAAGTGTCCTTGGCGACAATCTAATTGTAACTGGCCACTTGGTCAAATTCTTTGAATCAACACTCATTTGAGCAAGTTGGCTGCTGCTCATGTGGAATTTGGTCGTCGAGGTATGTTGCATGGTGATGTACTCACACATGCACTCCATGCAGTCAGACTACATGAGGATACCTCAGATGACGACTCAGAAGAGGAGTATGAGCATGAGGGTGCTGTTGATAACGGGCCCATTGATGGTCCAGAAGTGCCTTCCTATGTTTCATTGGCTAAGCGAGCAGGTTCATCATCAGTTGAACTATCTTTTAAGGCTTTTCAAGTTAATTGCTCATCAGCTTCCGTCTGACAACTAGACCACCTTGCACATGAGCTAGGGCAGCCAGCATTGCATGAAATAATCCACTGCTTCCTTTATGATCAACTCTACCCAGATGAGGAGTTGGATGGATGCAATGTGCAATTGGAGGATTATCCAGACTACCAGGGGCATATTGCCATCTATCACAGTGCTTCTGTTACCTTTTATGCTCCTAGTGAGCTTGCCGGGACAGGTGGAATGCACCAAGAGCTCATTCGTTCAAACTCAACCTGGCTAAATGCCTTCCCATGCTTTGACACTGTGCTCATCAAGGTTGGCAACGATGATGACCCAATAAAAGGCATGGTTGTCAGAAGAGTCCTTCGTTTCTTATCCTTCATTCATGATCACACCCTATATCCATGTGCACTGATACACTGGTTTGTGCTGAGAGGGGATGCACCAGACCCACTGACTGGTATGTGGGTCATTGAACCCGAGATGGTTGGGGATTTACCTTGCCTTGGGTTGGTTCACATGGACTCTATTTTTCATGGGTGTCATCTTATTCTGTGCTTTGGAGGAATGGATATACCACAGGATTTTCACTTTTCCTACTTGCTGATCTCATTTAGGCTCTTTTATCTAAATCATTACATTGATTATCATATGCATGGATGTTTTCAATAGTATCAGTTGTCACACCCATATATACAAAATCCTGACCTCCTGGTGGACCTCTGAAGTTTCATTGGGAGTGGTCGGGAGTGGTCAGGCGTGTTCAGGGGCTGTCAGGTTGTACAGGAATTGTACAATTTGCTGATGCATTGAATGTAATGATATTTAATGAATTGTAATTTCATCAAGGTAGTCAATATCATCACCAAGTCCTGCCTTCAGCCATTTCTTGGTGAGAATCGCTGCTGATGCTGTTTCTGCAGTCATTGAAGAACATGAGTTTGATAAGGTATGCTTGCTGCTTGAGAAGAGGCACTCAATGGAAATGCTGACCGCAGGAATGGCCATGATATCGCAAGTGATGTGTGAGAGGACTGGAAAACTGGGTGAATGTTGCTGGGACAAACAATGAGCATCTGTAATAGTTGGAGCGAGGAGCAACATACCTTCCATCACAATAATGGATTTTCACATTGTATGGGTGTGCAGGGAAAGATGCCACTCAGATAGACCTCAACCTCACTCTGCCCTGACTCTGAAGCTGTATTGCTCTCCGTGTGCTGTTCCAGTGCTGACATGAAAGCTGAGCATTTGGAAGGTGACTGCTGAGAGGTTGTCAAGGCAACAACAGGGGCATAAGTGGGGGACTCAAACGAAGTGGTCTTCAAGTACACAGTGTAGATGTAGTCCAGAAGTACATGGGCACATGTTGCAAGCCTAGTACCATCAGGCCAGAGATTAACATTCTGAAAATACTTCAAATGGAGCTTAGGATGGAGGACTGTTGACATCATTCATGAGCTCAGGGGTAGTAACAGCACAGAACAAATGTCAACATACCAGTTCCAAGGAGCAGAAAGTCAGAAACCAGAGTCTTGTCCAAGTGAGTGTGAAGCTTGTTCAAGCCAGAATTGAGTGCATCCTTGAGCTTGTAGTTGTTTTGAAGCCGTTTTGACACTGTGCTGATATGCTTCTCTAGATGCTTCTCAAGCATCTTGTACAACGGGAGTGTTTGACAAATTGTCGGGACTCCCTTCTTTTGTAGTGAAAGCGTGGATGTAGAGAATGACTGAATAGAGTTTGAGTTTGTCAGCGAAAATGAGTCCAACTCAGAGAAAGGGCTTAGAGGGAGATCTTACAAGAAGAATGTCACAAAAGCACTCCAAGAAATCCCAGTCATCGAACAAAAGTTGTAATCTTTTCTTCTTCTGCTGTGCAGCACGTTTCTGCTTTCCCTTGAGATGCAGGTCCTGGTCAATCAACTCAACCCACTGTGAGATTGCCTAACGAGTGTGTGAGCCACATGTCAAGTTTTCACTGCAAGAGAATCCAGAACATACTGGTCTGATCTTGATAGATCGCTGAATCTCAGCATGTGTGGTGTTCCATTGAATTGGCATGCTGTGAATAGGGACTAGATGCTGGTTCTCCTTCACACAAAGCTTGCAGATAAAACGATGCATTCGTTTACAGTGTGGCTCTGATGAGAGGCTGTCTACAACAGTTGTGTGAAGCTAGTAAACTACTCGTCAATTTGATTCATGTGGGACAATCAAATCACTCACTTTGTCCAAGACTGTATACCTTTTCTGGCACCCACTAGCCAGCTTTCAAGCCTTTGCTGATCTGCCAGGAATCACCTTGTGATTCACTGCGGAGGTAGCCTTCAAAGAGGTACCTATGGGATTCTCTACTTCCAGGTTGGCGCTATTCTCAAGTTCATCACATTCATCAGACCCAGCCTCTGACTCAGACTCAGACTTGAAGTCAGTGGAGCCATCATGCAAGATGCCATTGTCATCAGAGTCCAAGCCTATTGCTGGATCTTTGAGCTCATCGTTCATCTTCTTTATTTCCTCTTGAACTGCAGGGTCCTTCTCTGGGATGTATCCAATAGGGAATTGACATGTGACTTCGAATAGATCGTCTTGGTTGGGATCCAGGGCAACACCAAGATTATGTAGTATTGCCCTGTAGTGGATTATTTTGAAGTTAGTGCTGTAGGGAAAACTTGACTTGGGTAATCTAATATATTTACTGAACAACAAGGTTTAGAACATGTGCTCCACACCCAACCTGCCTGTTCTGTGGGCTAGTGTGAATGTGACCTGCCTTAAAAAGGTGCCTGGCAATTTCTTCATTCATAACTGTGTTGCTTGCCGTGTTATCAGTGGTATGGGAAACTAGAAATATGATATACATGTAAGAAAATGCTTAAAACATGAATAAAGCTTACCTATTCTCGTTGTTAGCTTGCGGGTGCTCAGTGACTGAAAGAGTTGTTTGCCCATCATTTTGCCTATGTGGTCACTGTTCAGAGCTATTAATTCGATTGGAAATTCCTTGAGTTCCCAGTCGTTGTTAATATAGAATACAACACTGCCAAGGAAGGAGAAGATGGAGTTTTTGCTAGACCAAGCATCACTCGAGAATGCCAGCTGTGATTCATTTTCCTGTTGATAGTCAGCATGTGAAATCAGAGTACATGCTAGATCTCCATACCTGAAGCAGGCTGTTAATTTTCATATTAATCTTCTCTTGAAGCAAGTCTAGGTCATGTCACACAGTTGTGTGGCCAGCTATTGTAAAGCCTCTAGGAAGGAGGTATGTAAGAAGCTTTTGTGTTTCACTCTTCTCGCCAAGTGAAAATGGAACGTCATCCTCAACTAAACCTTTCACGAAGGCTTGACAAAAGCCTCATTTGGTTACCTCTTTGGCTGGATTCTCAAAGCCACACTGTAGAAAGTTCTTCATAACCCAGTTCTGTGAGCTGGTCCCAGCTGACAAGCCCGCCTGCACAACCTGTCCATGTGGTGCCTGATCATCAGTTTCGCATCGTTCACTCCATGCTTCAAAGAAATGGTTTCCTGGTTTCTTTGTACACTTGACCACATGCAAAATGAAGGTGCTTGTTGATGTCAACTTGATAGTCTCGTTTTCATACTTTGTGCACTTGCAGGTGCATGGCGAGGTTCGATAAGTCCTAGTTTAAGTTTAATAGATATTTTCAAGTTATCATCAGTGCTTATACTTACTTGCACTAATGACAGCCCCACTTTCATATTGGCTTTCCATCACGATTGATAGCTGGCCTGGGATAGAACTGTTCTAATGCCCATGTTGCCTTCTTTGATGCTCGACCAGCCCTCCCTTTGATTTCCTCAATGTTCGATGACAATGACAATGAATCTGAGATTTCAATTGCAACCTTATTCCTTATCTAAGCGAAATTCCAATAAAATATTTGTAACCTTACCTTTTGACACTTGGCAGGCTTTTTCCCCTTGTTGGAGTCTACCTCTTCATCAGCCTCTGAAACCTCTGACAGCACTGGGGACTTTGAAGGGGGAATGTAGTCCATGTCTTTATCCTCACTATTAAGCTCAGGTTGGCTTGTAACATCAGTAGCTGAAGTATATTTAATCATAAGCTAAACATAATAATAATGCAGACAGCCTACCCTGGGGTCTGGGACACTTGAGCTTGAGTACCAGACGCTTGGAGTCACCATCTGGATTTGTTTTTGACCCACTTGCTAGTGTGGCAACTGGCGAAATGCTCCCGACACTATTAATGAATGAGTTATCTTCGCAAACAAGATAAGATGTGAAGACTTACACATGTGAGATAAGCTCAAGTAATCCTTCAAGCCATACTGCCATCAGACCAAGTCCATCATTGTTCTCAATCCCAGGAACACACATAAAATGTGTGGCAAATGCATTTGCAATGCTGAGACCATATTTTCCACAAACAACCAACTTGATCTTTTCTGGCTCTGATTGTTGGAACACATGCTCCCAGGCTTGGTTGAAAGAGAAGTATGGTCCCTCATCATCATCCACTGAGAGATCAGCCAAATGTAGTGCAAGAGGCCCATCATTTGATCCTTCAGGAAGTGAGGCTGGTAATGAGGCAATGGCAGTTTTAAGTCTGTTCAGAAGCATGGAAACCTGCTTCCTCACTTCACGGCAAGCATTGCTGGTGCCCATTCTGAGCAGGTGATGAGAAGGTTTCATAAACCAGCTCTCTTAGTGCCTGTGGCTAATATGCAGTTCCTCGAAGAACTCCACTAAAATATGATTAAATATAGATGTCATAATCTAATCTAATCATATCTATTCTAAAAATAATCAGATCTAATGGCTTGAAACGACTCAAAACAACCAAAGGGGTTGAATCAAGTCTACACAAGAACCAGAGGTAAAAGAGTAGAGTAAATGCTGAAGGTGCGAAGGCACTACAGCGGCGAGCAGAGAGCAGTTGAAGAGGAAATCTCCAAGTGA
>JBBPJZ010000959.1:0-11312 GCA_038089015.1 Chalciporus aff. trinitensis
AAATTCTTATGCTTTTCCCTGTTTAAGACAAGGAGAGTGGGTCAAATGGCAGATTTGAATGAGTGGAAGAGATCAACAAGCCATCAGAGTGCTTTGGGAGCACCCTTTGGACAGGTTGTGGGCAGGTATGGAACAGGAAAGGACTTGCCCTTGTTTGGACCATCCTTGGTGGTAAGTCCAAGTGGGGAGTGAGTTGGCAACATAGTGTTGTATGTATGGGGGTGAAGAGGGCAGCATATAATGAACACTGAAGATTCCTTTGAGGAAGGCATGATATCTTCACCCAATGTCAGAGAGCTGGATGTTGCAATAAGCATCTGGAGTGCATTTATGCTTGGGAGGATTGATTGGGAGGGGATGAGGCTCAGGCACTAAAACAGACATGATGGTGATAAGAGAACAACCTGTTTCCATTTACCTTCCTTCAAGTACCAGGTACCATTCCTGGATTATCCCTGAAGCATGATAGGCCGCATTTTTCACTTTTTGAGAGATAGGGGTATAGAAATAGATCTATGGAATATCAAAGGGATTGGACTGCATAGCCTTTTGGTATACATTGTAACAAATTCCTAAATACATTTGCAAGCTTATCCAATGAGAATTGCAGCAGGGAGGAGTAAAACAAACATAGAAACAGCATGGGAAGCATGTCAGGAACTTAGGAGACTTTGCAGTTTTCTGACTTCCAGCCAAACTGGCAACTGGCAACTGCAGTCCAGTTGCAATCAGTTGTGGTCCAGTCCAGTTGCCAGTTGCCAACTGTGTTTGCAACTGGACTTTAAAACACTATCCAGAATAGAAACCACTGACACACCAACTTAATCATGTCACAGAAAAACTGTGTTGTCATGGGCATACAGATGATCACAGAAAGCATCTCTCATTCTATTGAACAAGTCCACAAAGATTTTCATTCACGTCAAATGAGTCATAAGCTTGAGCAAGTTCAGCCAAAGCACTGCTAGTGGTCTGTCACATTTATTTGATGATATCACTACCACTTTGGTAGGCATAAAAGAGGACCATGAATACAGTATCATATGCACAAGACCAGTCAGTGGATGACCATGGTAGAGACTGTCATGAATAGATCAGATTAGATTTACACTTCATTCATTTCATGGACTAACAAGAAGTGAGGCCAGAGGAATCCACTGAAACAGTGTTGTTCTCATCAACTGTTGCCTTTCATTTAATGCTGGGACTCACATTGCTAATAGCACAACCATCCACATTAAAAATGTGCTTGGGGACAATAGTCTTTACTAATCATTTGGCTTCCACATCAGGTATGTGCACCATCTTGCCAGACTGTAATCCATATCAGATTTAAGTGTTATGTTCCAAGGTATCAAAATGGTGTACCCCAAACATGAGGTCAGAAGAAAGCTGTTTAGTTCTTGGAGAGTCACACATTGTATCAAACAAATGCCTTCTCATGTTGTTGTGCATGATGCCACAATATATGCATCAAACTCACCTTCAGATAGATTGATCAAGATGCTTGGCAGTGTTTTTCCTTGAGCCAAGTGTCCAGTGACTGTGAAGGCAGGTTGTATTGGCAATTGAGATCTAGTCACATGTAGCTTTTCATTTGAAAGTTCAGTTTTATCAACTAATGTTGTGAAGCTCCAGGTGACAAGGGTAATTGGAACTCATGCCTTTGGAAGTAGTATTTTAAAGTCCAGTTGCGAAAGCAGTTGACAACTGGCAACTGGAGCGGACCACAACTGATTGCAACAGGACTGCAGTTGCCAGTTGCCTAGTTGCCTGGAAGTCAGAAAACTGGTTGCTGGACTGGTTGCAACTGGTTTTTCAGCAACCAGTCACCTGGGGTCATGAAGTACCCATTCAGTGGTACCTCCACAAATATTTTCGGAATTTTAACTATTTCCCTTGACCTTCTATGAGTGATGCTAAATTAGTGTACCCAAAAATGACATGTTGGCTGGAAATAATCATATCTTGAGACTGTATGATTGGATTTCCGATCTCAGTGGCAATATTGTAGCCAAGGGTATGTATTAAAAGTTGGCCCTATATGCTGAAGCATTATTTCCACAGGATCATGTGCAAAAAGACTGGTTGCGCAAAAAACCAGTTGAAATTGGTTGCAACTTTGTGTTGGACCATTTTGAGCTGGTTTTTTTCAGTCCAGTTGCAGTTACAGTCCAGTTATCTTTCAAATAAGGCAAAAAAATGGACTGTAGCAGACTTTTAAACACTATTTGGAAGCCCAGCAACATTGACTTTGCTGTGTGGGAATTCAACTAGAGCACACCAAGCATACTTCAGCCCAACTAAACAAGTCATGGTAAAGATCTTGTGTACAAACCCCTGTGAGCCATTTGTGATTTCAAGATCAGTGGATATATTATGTGTGTACAGAATTACAGGCATTCCTTCAAACAGAAGAACAGTTCCTGGGAGTGATTATGGAGTAGATGTAACATTGAGGTTGAGTAGTGTTTATTGCTCATTCAAAGTAAGTTCTTTGTGTGAACATTTGTCTAAAGCAGAGCAGGCCACAACATTGGTTTCTTTCACAGCCAGGGCATAAGCTTTGTGTCAATTAAGTGTTTTCCACAATTTGTTCATAGCAACAATTGCAGCAGCCCCATAATTTCTCAACATACTCATGTCCACACCATCAGGTATCTCTGCTGATTTCACCACTCTAGAATTGAAGAGATCAATGTCTTCAAGTGTGCATTCATGTGAGCAGAAATGGAGAACGGTCTCACCATACTCTGGATCTCATTTTATATGTTGTTGTTCGGTAAGACTAACTACTGTGTCAACAGTTTTCCAGGCCAGTCTTCCTAACCTTCTTCTCACTTCAGCATCTGATTGCCCAGCATACCATGAGATTGGAGTGTACAAAGAAGTACCACCAACAGGAGAGTGCTGAAAAAAGTCATCTGAGAAAATGATAGCTATGCTCTCAAATCAAATGTCAGGTTTCTTGTTTCATGAATTGAAGTCCATGATCAATATCAGCAAGTAGTTCAAGACCAGTGAGGGATGCTTTGTCCAGCAATACAAACTCAATATTTTTCCATTTCTCATGAAGTTTAATGTATTCTTTGACAGCAATCAATACAGAATAATCTTCTCTGCTCTCACTGGGGTTTTGATTGCCTTTTCCTTTGTTTCTTGACTTGATCCTAATACCCAATCCTTTGTGTATAGTCATTTCATTGATCAATGTAGCTGCTGACCCCATAAGAGCCAAATATTGAATTATGTGTCCACACCCATAATGAATCATCACAGACTGGACTGCATTCATAATGTAAGTCTTGCCAGTCCCACCAGGACCTGTCATAAGCATTATAAGTTGATCTGTGTCATGAATGCATTTCTTAATATCCTGTTCAAAACATGAGGCAAAACGATTCAAAATAATAGGTGAAACACTTGCAAGCTTTTCTGCAATCCAATGAAAATCAGACTTCTTGCATGTAAACAAGGTATAAAGATGAGCTAGATGACATTGATGAATACTGAGTGTGACAAATAGGTAAAAATGATGGTAATGAAACAAACAATCCAGAATGTTGAGAAAATGCTGTGCCTGCTATTGAAACAACAAAGGAGTTGGGCAGTTTTTGTCTTCAAACTCTCCAATACCAAAAGGAAATAAAGTCAAATACAATCCAGGAAAGAGATCTGGATTGTTATACTCATTAATAGCTTTTGAACCACAATGAAAAATGAGATTGGGTGATGAGAAAGGAGTGACAAGATTCCTGAGAGCAGAGGCCATGAAAGTTTGACCACTAATCTTGATGCTGTCAGGGTCAGAGACCCCCATCTTCTCCAAGAAAGTGACAGGGTTGGAATCAACTTTAGTGAGAGGTTGGTCACTGTCATGATGAACAAGCATGGCAAGGTGATCTTCAAAGCCAGCAGTTTCATCAAGGAAGACTATTCTTGCATCTAACTCATTGTCTTTCATCACACATTCACCACGGTCAGGAATGATATCTTCATCTGGATAGAGCAGTGTGATATCATGATCCAGAGGTATATTGGCATACAAATGGTTGTGGTGTTTGAGCCAGAGTAAAAAGGCCCAGACTTTTGCCTTTCAAATGTGAAACACAGCACCAATATGCTTTGGGTCAAATTTATCTAGTCCTGTAATGACCTTTGCCACTAGCTTAAGAGTAGCTAGTTCTTGAGGCAAGCTTCAGTGCAACTACCTTGAAGACCTTACTTGCATGTAACTTTGAAGGAAAACAACAAGAGAACTAGACTAGGGTTTCCCCAAGTCCAGTGCCCATCTTATATAGTTGTCTACATTTGTACATGTTTACTATCTACTAGAATGTTCTACTATAATCTATACTATACATCTATATTGCTATTGGATAGAATACCATAGAATGTACTACATGAGGTTGTAGAATATCATAGAGAGTTGTAGAGAGTTCCATAGGATTCCATATGATGTCATAGGGGTTATGTGTGGCTGTGCAGTTAGAAGGTTCTGGGTAATACCAGTTGTCTCTGGCATAGATTAGATATATGTGTGTCATGTAATATGTGATCATCAGATAAGATATGATAAGGTCAGGTGATGTTATCTTCAGGAGTCACCTGATGTGATAAGATAGAAGTCTTGATAAAGTCCACATGAATATTGATAAGATAAGATAGAGATCAATAAGATGGGGTCACAATATGTGATTGTAACACTTTTCCCTGTCTATGATCATCATCCCAATAACTTAGATAAGTTGTCTCTTTTATGGTAAACATCTAACTTCTGTTGTATGTCTGTTTTGTTTATGGTGTGGCATAGTTTGTATAGCTTTTATGAATGTTTAATGTTTTTATGGATTAGTGCTATGATAAGGTTAATGTGACTTCAAAGATTGTGTAACCTGACCCTTGTGACTGATGGGTAGCATGTGACTGAGATCTTTGTCTGGTATATCTGTGTATGACATTGGTGAAGCTTGTGTCATGTGGTTATTAAGCACTGTGACATATGTGCCTTGGAATTATCTAAAACTTCTGTGATGATGTGAAAATAGATGCATAAATGAAAAGTGAGCATGTGAAAAGATAAAAAGATAAGATGAGAAAGATAAAAGATTCGTCCTGTACTTCATATACTTTCCCCTGTCTAGAGTCAATGTCCTCAGCAACTAGAGGGAATGTCATCTCTTGTCTTCTTCATCTAAAATCTTCTTTTAACTATCTAACCATGTTCTTTATCCCATAATTTCTTTCTTTCTTCCATACCATTTGATTATTTCCATATTTGTCTTTGTCTATTCTTATTTTTTATTTGTTATTCTTCTTTTGATAATCTACTTGATTTGGTGATGATTTTCCTCTATTCTTTTGATTTGATCTTTTATGCTTCATCTTTTGATCTTCTTTTGTCCTATTTGAATTCTTTCATTGTTCATTCCTGCATCTATTCCTTTTTCTATTTCTTCTATACCATCTTTGGTTACAATTGTCTGTGATCTTCTTCATATTCTTTTGTTGTTCTAATGAAACAACTCAAAATCACTAAGGAAATCAAGTCTACACACAAGAACCTTACTGGAGAGAAGTGAACAGTGAGTTCAGAAGCAATTAAGAGGAAACTCCAAGGAGGTGACTCCAAGGGGCTGTAAACTCCAAGTGAATTAAACTGGAGTGCCAGTCTAGCCCAGAGGGTCTAATATACAAAAAGACCTGTATGTATGTGTTGTGACACTACATATGAATCAGGAATAATAGCATGTTGTACAATATGAGAGGGTACTGCTATTGGTTTCCGAGAGAAAGGTAAACATAGTCCTGTGCAGCAGTCAGGTTGTGCCAGCAGCGTAGCCCTAATCAGTGAGTGTGGCAGTGGATATGAAAAGGCAGTGTTCTGCGTAGCAAGTGCACAGCAGTGGAAATGAAAAGAAGTTGTTCTGCACAGCCCAGTGTGCAGCAACGAAAATGAAAAGGTTGCATACCGTGCTTCACAGTCATAGTGACGTAGCTCTGGCAGCAGTCAGGTTGTGCATAGCAGCGTAGTCCTAATCAGCAGAAGATGAAGCAATGGAGGTGAGGAGAGGGGAGAAGTAAGGCTATGCTGTAAGCACAGTATGCATAGGTGAAAGACAACCGTGCAAAGGAAAAGAATAGCATATGTTTGTGATCGAATACGATCATAAGATAAGATAAAATTTAAGATAAGATAAAATCAGTCCTAAAGAAACGACTAAGTTCGAGTAATGTGAAGGTGATACTGGGCAACTGTAACACTACCCCCCCTCTATGGGTTGAGCTCTGAGCAACCCTAGTCATCCGGATGCAGGAGTTCCAGAATGATCGAGTGCCCCAAAGGCACTGGCAAGGGTGGAGCCATAGAAGGTGGTCTGGAGGGTGGAAAAGAGGCTGGAGAGCCCATGGATGGGACAGAGGAGAATGTTCCCAATATGTTGACCAGTTGGTGAGTACTACCAGGAGAAGAACGAAGAAGCCGAAGACCACAAAGTAAAGGAGCACCAGGAGAACATGGAGAAGGAAAGGGTGCAACAGCACCGTGAGACATGCCAGGAGTAGGGCTACCTGGAACGATTGGGTGATGAGGTCTGGGACGGGAATCACCTTGATAGCATAGGTGAACAAGTTGATGTAGGTGGCGTGAGCAAGGTTTTCCATGATGTCCGAGGGTGATGGAGTGAGAAGTGGTGGTAAAGGCTTCCAGGGTGATTGATTGTAAGAGGTGGTCAACACTGAAGGTTTAAATAGAGGAAACCTCAAGGCGGTTGAAGGGAATTCCTGGTGGCTTTGTCAGGGGATCGGGGATTTTCTGAAACAATGGTAGGAATTGGCATGTGTCCATCGGCATCAATAGACAGATATTGCATGGTGCATTAGGGTCAGAAAGATGAAAGTTGTGGACAGTCTCAGGGAAGTTTGCGATGTCTTCTTTCATTTGCCAAGTCCGATCTGTTTCATCATATCCTTTCCAGTGAACAAGGTACTCCATCTTGTTATGCTTTAGACAAGCATTGGTGATGTAGTCCACTTCCCATTCATTGTCACGGTCTTCGTGAACGTGAACCAGACCTGGGTGTGAGACTGTTTGACTGGGTAATCTTTCCACATAAGGTTTGATATGATTCACATTGACCGTGGGATGGATTTGCATGCTGCATGGTAGCCACAAGGTAACTGCGTTTGGTCCTGCCAATGCTGTGATCTCATAAGGGCCCAGCCACTTCTCTGTTAATTTCCGCAAGGCATGTGTAAGGCACAAGTTGTTCGTACTTAGCCAGACCTTCTGGCCAACAACGTAAGCAGGGGCAGTAGCACAGTGCTTGTCTGCCTGCTTCTTCATGCAATCTTGCACCTGTGCAAGGTGTGCCTTGATTTCAAGGAGCGTGTTGGACATGTCACAAGAGAATTGTTGTGCGGCTGGCACATGGGGATCAGTGAGTGGAGTTGCACTCATGTGTGGAGTGTAGGAGCATGTAACCTGAAACAGGAAATGACGAGTGGAAGCGTGTTGGGCATTGTTGATGGAGAACTGTGCCACTGGGAGCCAGTCTGCCCACATTGACTGCTTCTTGAAGCAGAAGATGTGAAGGAACTTTTGCACCTGCTTGTTGATGATCTCAGATTGACCATCCGTTTGAGGATGGAAAGCAGTGCTAAGCTTTGTATTGATTTGCAATACCTTGTTAATCTCCATCATCACCTGAGTGGCAAACTGGGGGCCGCAATCAGAGATGATGAAGAGGGGAAGACTGTGATGCTTCCATACGTTGTTTAGGAAGAGATGAGCGGTGGTGAGAGTGGATTCTTCTTTGGTACAAGGAATGAATTCCACTTCTTTGGAAAACTGATCAACAACTGTGAGAATGGCTGTGAAGCTGTGTGAACAAGGAAGATCAGTAATGAAGTTGGCAGTAATATGCTGCCAGGGGCCGTTAGGAACAGAAAGGGGTTGGAGTTTGCCAGCAGGTGGCATGTGAGAAGTTTTGAAGTGTTGGCACATGTCACAGTGTGCAACATAATCTTTCACTAGAGAGGAAAGACCAAACCAAGTATAGGAACAGTGTACCAACTCCAGCATCTTCTTGTAACCAGGATGACCTGCCTCAGGTACATCATGATGCTGCCATATGATCTCCATTTGAAGTTCGGCATTGTTCGGCACGTAGATGTGATCTTCTTTGTTATATAACAACCCATCCATCTTTTCATAGATACTCTTCTTTTTTAGCACTTGTATTTCCATTTCTGACAGCTTACTGTTACAGTACCCTCACAAGATACGCTACATTCATGGACTTAACCATTTCTTTTCTCTTCAGATCTTATCTTATGATCATATTTGATCAAAGACATGTGGTGTTCCTGTTCGTTGCCATAGTTGCCACCTCACTTTCACCTTATCCCCATTTGGACTAATTGTCTTCTCATGCTGTCACATGTTGACAAGCTTCTTTTCATTTCTGCTTCATTTGCGCCTTACGCCATGTTTCACATTCCTGTGCTGTCACCCCCTGTTTCATCAGGCTATGCACACAGCTTCTCATTTCATATTTCTTATCATCCAATCATAAAACCACCATACATTATACCATGTACCTTTACCTCTTATAGTCTAAGTAGAGACAAACATGTACAAATAGATGTAGGACTATATAAACCCAAGGAACTAGCTGGGACGCTCCCCAGTTTAGTTCACTTGAAGATTTCCTCTTCAACTGCCCTCTGCTCCTGCTGTAGTGACCTTTCACTCTCAGCAATTTACTCTTGTCTTCAACCTCTGGTTCTTGTGTAGACTTGATTTAGCCTTAGGTTGTTTTGAGTTGTTTCACTTGAACTAAACTCCTTTTCAATCACCTCTATACAAGAACCAGCATGACCGCCTTCAGCAAGTGTGTCGCTTTTCCTCCAGTAGTACCAGAAGACTCATTCTCCGAGCCAGTGTACTCAAACGATCACGAGATCCTTGCATACTTAAACTCCGTTGTCCTGCGCGCCCTCTTGGGGAGCCTTGTGGACTCTACAATGCCGCAGTCATGTTTGGGCCTGACGGGTCTGTGATCCCAGTGCCTGCATTGTTAGAGGATGGAGAAAAGTTTTGGCAAGAGCTGGTTGCTGTGCCACTTGGCCAGAACCTGACTCACAAGTCGACCCACAGCGTCCCCTCTAGACTTCTCTCACCCTGCAGTTGCTTCTTAGTGCAATTTGAGCTCTTTGAACCCATTTTCTTCGTTCTGGAAGCAGACTATGATGATGAGGAAAAGGACTTCTTTGATCCATACTCCACCACTGCCGCTGCCATCCTTCTGGAAGAAACCTTCGGCATATTTCCTTACCACAGCAGAGAGCTAGATCAAGAGTCTCTTATCGTGACCAGCGACTCCCTCTTGTCCTATCACTCCCCAGAACCCAACTTCGACCCCAACGACCAGGCACCTGTTTCCCCTGGTCAAATTCCTCCCAACTTCTTCTTCCAACCACCCACTACACATGGATACTCTTCAACTCCAGAACCCTCCATTCAGTACAAAGGGCATCACGTTAACATAGATCTCAGGAGTTTTAGGGGATTAGAGGACATAGGTCGGGAGATACCAAGGGTAAAGAGAGAAATAGTTGATATAGAGGATGTACTGGCATTGGAGGAGCCGAAGACGAAACGGGTAAAGCATGTAAAAAAGCACGCAGAGTTCCAATGGAAGATCATCAGGGATTCAGCCCCCTGGTCACATTTGATTAGATCGCTTAGACCGTCCAACTCACTTAGGAAACCCTCCTGCTACTTGTAATAGTAACTTCCTTATTAACTCACAATGGCCTCTGGCATTCCAGAAGACCTCGCTGCTGCTCTCTCTACTCTAAGTGCCGGTGGAAGGGGAATTGACCCAAATGTCACTGATCTCGCTGCTCAACTAAGACTTTTCTTTGAGACTCAAGCAGATGCTTACGCAGATCTGAAAAAGAAAAATCAAGAGTTAGAAGGCAATCTAGCACAGTTAGAGGCACAAGTAGCCTCCATGCCCGCCACTACATCTACCACTACATCCTCCTCCCTACCTAAGCTTTCCAAAGTTGTGGCAGAGCCAGGCAATTATGATGGAAAGAAAGGGAAGGCATTCGAAGAATGGTGGATGTGAGTCTGAGTATGGAGAGATGAGAATGTCTTGGCACTTCCTAAAATGGCAGCTATCAAAGCCACTCTAAGCCGGATGAAAGGAGGCGATGCCAGAGATTTCTCACAAGCCATGAGTCAGAAAATGCTTGATGGTATAAGCTATACCTGGGCACAATTTGAAGCGCTTATTGTAGCTCATTTCCACTCGTCAAACGAGCAGGAAAACCACCGAAAGCAGATAGAAGGGCTTAAACAAGGAAGTATGCGAATGGAAACATTCCTTACTAAATTTGAAATCCACTGTGCTCTCGACAGATGGAATGACCCATGTCACATAGAGCTGCTGGAAAAGAACATCAACCCTGATATCCTGTCTCAGATTATCATGGAGAAAGGGCAACAAAGCAATTACGACACCTTTATCAAATTGCTGAAAGATTTGGGTGAATGTAAGACCCTTCTGAGCTACATTAAGAAAGGCACTGCAGCCTGGACTTCTTCGCGTGATCCGGATGCTATGGATGTTGATATAGTTGATACGGCTGATGCCGAAGACCTCAACACCGTTTCTGTTCAGAAGAAGAAGAAACCCGTTAAATGTTTCAACTGTGGTCAGGATGGGCATGGTACCCGTGACTGCAAGAAAACTAAAGTACAATGCAATGAATGCAAGTACTATGGTGGAACCCATAAGGCTTCTTGTAAAAAGAATAAGGGAAAGAAAACATCCAATGTGTGTGCTGCTACTGGGTGGGAAGAAGAAACCCCCTCAAAGGTAAATGAAGACACCGCAATGAAACACACTGCCAAGATGTCTCTAGATGAGGCAAGAGCATGGTTCAAAGACCTTGAAACCCTTGAGAAGATGAACTCAGGAAAATGATTCCCCTTCCACACGAATCTGGGTGTGTGGGAGAATCTCGCTACTCTCCGTTATCTATTAAAAATACGAAAAATCACTTTACCTCATGTATTACCTTGCCGACAGAGGCATCCCTTGATGGGCACAGCCGGGGCATTACACCAGTGCTTAATTCCTCTTTTAATTCACTCCCCTCTACCCCCAAAATCCCAGAAGATTCCCTTGTGAGGAGTCTAAACCCAAATCACAAAATTCTTCTTCCTATTAAGATCCATCCTGAATCCGGCCAATCATTTATACAGCTCTCAGTCCTGCTTGACTCAGGCGCAAATG
>JBBPJZ010000960.1:0-11307 GCA_038089015.1 Chalciporus aff. trinitensis
AGTCAATTGACTAAATCTAATATTCTACCTTTATTTTATTCCAATTTAAAACAAAAACTTAGTTTAAATTCAAAATATAAAAATGTGAGTCATATTCCCACATCTGTAACAGAAAATTTGAATAATTATTTAAATGATACACAAAATTCAACAAAACAAATTTTAATAAGAAAATTACAAAATTTACAAGAAAATAAAAATTTATTACAAAATTTCCAAGAAAGAAATAGTGCCTTAAAAATAATCAAACCACAAATAATTTCGCAAAGTTTAAAAAACCTACAAAAAAATTCAGTCCAAATAAATAGAACTATAACTTTACTAACTAAAACACAAACTTTAAAAATACAATCTAAACTAAATAATAAAAATTTCAAATTAGATAATGTAAATCAAAATAATGATATTATGAATAATAAAAATATTGAGACAAATTTGATTAATAATATAAAATTTCCTTTAGATTTAATTAAGAATAATAAATCTAATACTAATATTAAAGTAAAAAATTTTATAAGATTAATAAGTCAATTTTATCCTGATTTAGCTTCAAGTAAAAATAATATATATAAATATAATTTAAATAACACTAAATTAATTAAAAATATTTATACTTTATTATATACAGCTTTTTTATCCATGAAATGTTTAATCAGTCAACCTAGAATATCTTATATTAATGATAAAGTTTTTATTCAATTATTTTTATTTACAAAAGCTAAAATTTTTAATAGAAATTTTATAAAAAGAAACAGAAAAACTAAAAATAATATAATAATTAAAAAAATTAATAAAAAATTAGGCAAATCTAATAAAACCTTTAAACTAATTACAAGAAAAAGCGAACTTTTAAAAAAATCATATAATAAATCTACAAGAAGAATTCTTAATATATTAAATATTTTAAGCTTTAAATCTCAAAAAATTTTCTTTACTAAATTTAAATTTGCAAATCATTGGATTGAAAAAAAAATAACAAAATTATTAAAATTAAATTCAATACAAAAATTCTCAAATAGATATACTCAAAAAAAAATTACATGATTAATAAATAACATAGTAAATAATTATATCGAAAAATTTAAATTTAACAAAAGATTTCAATCTAATAAAAGATTTAATAAGAGATTTAATAAAAGATTTCAATATTCAAAAAGAAGAAATTTTAATAATTTAGATATAGGATATAAATCTAATTTTTTTGCTATTAAAAAAAATATAAAAAAATATAATCCATTAAACAAATTAGTAATTAGTACAAGAATAAAAAAATTATGTAAATTATTAAGTATTATTTTTAATAAACCGGTACAATTAGAATTAACCAGATTAAAATATCCTTTCTATGATCCTAATATTATTGTGAATTTATTAGCTTATTTATCTGATACTATGAAAATTAGATGGTTATTAAAAAATATATCTAAATATGCTCCTTTATTAAAAATAAATTCTCCTACTAACCTATACAGAAAAAGATTTTCATTATTACCTGGTTATTTAACTGGTATAACTGTAAAATTTGCTGGAAGATTTCCCACTCAAAGAAAAATAGTCCCAAGAAAAACAGTTAAAGGTCAAAAATTTGGAAGTTTATCTAGAAAAAAAGCAATATTAGTTGAAACTTCAAGATTTTCAAATAAAAATAGAAGAGGATCATTTAGTATATCTGTATTAACAGGATTACAATTAAGTAATTTTAGTAAAATTTAGTTTTATTTTATAATTTTATTTTTATTTAGTTTTATCGAAATAGATTTATATAAAACTAAAAGAATGATAGATATCTTAGTCTATTTTTAGTAATTAATTCTTATATTTATAAGTATATTATATAAAGATTCTTCTTTAATTATATATATTTATAAAAAAATAAATAAAAAATTAATATTTATACTTAGGTTATACTCATTACTTTAAATATTATATTTAAATATAAATAAAATTATATTTATATATACGTAAATGTTATATTATTTAGAAATTTTTAATATATAATATATTTTTTATATTAGTGTTAAATTTTAATTTTTAATGTATATTTACGTTTTGTTTTTTTGTTCCGAAGGAACTCCTAATTTACTTTAAAATAAAAATTTTTTTAAATTTTTATAAGTAAAGGTTATTTCTTGGTTAAACCTTCTTAATATAAATAAAAAATATTAAGTCTAAAGCCTTTAGTTGTAATATAAATATATTTCAAATTGTAAAATTAATATATTTTAAGTTGTAATATAAATATATTTCAAATTATAATATTAATATATTTCAAGTTGTAATATTAATATATTTCGAACGGTAAAACGTAGGCATCTTTTTTTTTAAATTATATTAATGAAAAATTTATTATTAAATGGGTTAGCATTTGGTGCTATTGCCTCTAGTTTATTAGTTATTACTTCTCCTAATCCTGTATTAGCTGTTATATTCTTAATTTCTGTTTTCTTTCATATTGCTGGATATTTAATTTTAACTGGTGTTGAATTTATTGGAATTTCTTATATTTTATTATATGTTGGTGCTATTACTGTATTATTTTTATTTGTAATTATGATGATTAATATCAAATTAACAGATATTTTAGAAACAGGATATCAATACACAAAAAATTTTCCATTAGCAGTTGCTATAGGGGTTTTATTCCTTTATGCTATATTTTCTATATTACCTTTCCCTATTTATAATGTTGAGATTATATCTCTCTTTTTAAATTATTTGGAAAATATTAATATTTTGTTCTTATATATGTATAATTTTATTTCTTATATTTTATTTTTGTTTACTCCTTCTTCTTTAGCTGATATTTCAATTATTAATTTTTTACAAATATCTGCTATAGGACATAATTTGTATACATTTGGTGCCTCATTATTAATAGTATGTAGTATGCTATTATTATTAGCAATGATTGCTATTATCTTTATTTCGAGAAAATAATTAATTATTTTATCACCCCTCCATTTTTATTATATTTATTTTTTTAGTAATATTTTAAATTATTGCATTTATTAGTATTTATGTTATAGTTTAAAAAATTAAATCTAGGTATAATTTATTTATACTTTTTAATATTAATAAATTATTATTTTCTTTATTTTTGTTTTATTTTATTTTTTGAATACACAATTGATAATTATTTTTATAAATTAAAATGTTATTAAACAATTTAAATAATTTATTTATTAATTCTCCATTAGAACAATTTGAAGTTGTTAGTTATGCAACTTATAAATCTCCATTATTATTAAATACTTCTATAAATATAACAAATTCAGCTGTGTATACATTTATAGTTGCTCAAATAATTTTAATTTTTTTATATAATTATACTGGAAAAGGTAATAATCATATTAAAAATTTTAAATTAATACCTAATAAAAAATTTATTTTATTAGAAAGTTTATTTGCAAGTATTAATACTATGGTAAGAGATCAAATAGGAAAAGAAATTTATTTACCTTTTATATATTGTTTATTTTTATTTATTTTATTTGCTAATTTAGTAGGAAATATTCCTTATACATTTACAATAACAACTTCAGTAATTATTTCAATAGGATTATCATTTACTATTTTAATAGGAGTTACTATTTTAGGTTTATCTATTCATAAAATTAAATTTTTCTCATTTTTTATACCTTCTGGAACACCTTTAGCTTTAGTTCCTTTATTAGTTTTAATTGAATTAATTAGTTATTTAGCTAGAGCTTTCTCATTAGGGATCAGATTATTTGCTAATATGGTAGCTGGTCATACTTTATTAAAAATTTTATCAACATTCTTATTTAAAATGTTTTCAGGTGGATTAATTATATTTATATTAACTTTAATACCTTTTGCTTTATTCTTAGCTATTACTGGTTTAGAATTAGCTGTATCCTTTATACAAGCTTATGTATTTGTATTATTAGTTTGTTCTTATATTAAAGATGCTATTGAATTACATTAAATTATTTAATTTCTCTAAGTATATGATCCTAGCCTCCTTATTACTAATTTTTCATCATATGATTGAATTATTATTTTATTAATTTTATTAATATAAATTTATTAAATTTTTATTTTTTATAAAAATATAAAAGTATCGATGACAATATTGTATAACATCAAATAATTATTAATAAAATAATTTATAAGTATTTTAAAGGGGTTATTAAGGATTACTAGCAAATTTATACAAAAGGAGGTTAATAAACCAAAGTCCTCATATTTTTATAATTAATATATTTTATATTATAATTATAAGAAAATTATTATGAGACAATCCTAAGGGAAACCTTTTTATTTAATTACTTCCTGAAGTAAAACATTTTAATAAGGAAAGGAAAGGAAATCAACCGAGACTCCGAAAGTAATGGTGAGTGAAATCGGATTAGCCTAAATCTATACATATAATAAAAACAAAAAGATTCTATTTTAATAATAAAGTAAACTTAATAATTAATTTTAATTTATAGCTTATATAATTTTAAATAAAAATTAAGTTAAAAATATATGATTTAGTAAAATAAATTTAATTAAATTTAGATTTAAAGAAGGAATATAACTAATAGTATATTAAAAATAATTTCAATAATTATAATAATACTGAAATATTTATTATTATAATAATAAATGCTTTATATTAAAAAATAGAAATGAAAAAATATTATAAATAATAATAAATTTTACATAGTAATTTAGATTACAACTAAGAAGGTGAAATAAACAAAATGAGTCCTGTATATTATATGTTAGATAATAAAATTAAAATAAGTACGATGAGAGTAAACTTGTCGGAATATAGGGGAACCATCCTCTAAGGCTAAGTATTTATAAATTTAGCGATAGTGAAAAGTACCGTGAGGGAACAGTTGAAAAGAGTGTAGAATGATATTAGATGTAAAAAAAGAAAGAAAGATACATAGAATATCAATTCCAATCGAATAAAATTCGAAAGAATGTAAATAACACGCAGTGAAATAGATCATGAATTAGTAACTCTATAAGCAGTCAGAGTCATAAATTAGAATATGACAATGGCGTACCTTTTGCATAATGGGTCAGCAAGTTAATATAAGTAGCAAGGTTAAAAACCTAAGCGAAAGCGACTAAATCATAACTAAATGAAAATGGGTTAAGTTACTTATATTAGACCCGAAGCCAGGTGATCTTTCCAAGAACAGATAATAAAGGATCGAACGGTTGAATGTTGCATTATTCTCCGAAGATTTTTGGAAAGCGGTGAAATGCCAATCTGACCTGGTGATAGCTGGTTTTCTACGAAACATATTTTAGTATGACATCTACACAATATTTATGGAGGTACAGCACGGTAATTCCATACAAATATTAAAACATTTTAATAGGAGTTTAATTTGCGGGGACTTAAATAATCTTACCAATGGAAATAAATCTCGGAATACCATAAATAGATGGTAGACATTCAGACTATTCATGATAAGTTGGATAGTCAAGACGGAAACAGCCGTGAACACAGATTAAGGTCCCGAATGATTATTAAGTGAAATAAAGGAAGTGACAAATTGAATGCAGTTGAAAAGTGAGCCTGGTAGTCGCTACTTATAATGAACGTGTATCAACGTATCAGCCTTTAGATTGTTGCTCCGAAGATTTAACGGGTCTAAAATAATCAACCGATATCGTGTTAATTTTAAATATAGATTTTTAATAATTTATTTTATTTTATTTTATTTTTATTATATTTAAAATTTAGGTAGTAGAACATTCAGATAATTTATATAAGAAATTTCTCTAGGAAAGAAGTTCAAACCTAAAATTAACAGTTTTATATTGTTTATTATATAGGAATCTGAAGAGAGAATGCTGACATGAGTAACGTAAAAAGAAAGTTTAAACTTTCTCGCCGAATACGAAAGGGTTATTAGCTAAAGATTAAATCTACTAATGTTAATGCGGTCTCTAAGGTACAAAACCAACGTTTTGACTGATGAGTATAGCTTTGAAAGTCCACATGGAGAATAAAATTTACACATAGAATTTCTTTTTAATAGAAAGATGGAAGATTAAATTTTAAGTATTTTAAGACAATATTTTAAATTTAATATTGAATTGTTCTTGTTTTATATTAAGTGAATATTTAATATAAATTTAATATTTTTTATTTTTAATTTATATTTTAGTAAATTTTATATTTATTGGGGCCAGGAAAAAGATGTTTTTTGAATAACTTCTATTTTATACTCTAATTTAGTCTTATAATTTTATAATTTTTAGAGTGAATATTCTAAAAAATATTTTATCAAAAAAAAATATAAAAATCTTTTTATATAGAAAAATTAGTCATTTGTTTTATTTAAAAATTTATTACAAATTTTATATTAGTATAAGCAAAAAATCTTAAATTAGTAGCAGTTAAATTCTTTATAAAATTTAGTGAGAACTGAATTATTATAATAATATAATGATTTAAGCAAGTGTTATTTAGATATAATTTATAAGTTCAACCGTACCCTAAGCCGACACAGGTTCGTAGGTAGAGTATACTAAGGCGTAGAGCTAAAAGTTGTTAAGGAACTCGGCAAATTATCCTCATAAGTTCGACAATAAGAGGAACCATGAATTTTAATAAATTAATAACTCCTATTAATTTATTTATATGGTGGCACAAAAATGGAAGCCCCGACTGTTTACTAAAAACACAGCTATCTGCAATTATGAAAATAATAGTATAGGTAGTGAGGTTTGCCCAATGCCACATGAATAAATAATAATAATGGGTGACTGTTTCTTTATGAAAAGGTGGTTAATAGCGGTCTTAACTATGAGGATCCTAAGGTAGCAAAATAAATTGGCCATTAAATGTGGTCCGGTATCAATAATTTAACGATGGCTTCACTGTCTCTACAACTTGCTCAGTGAAATTGAATTACCCGTGCAGATGCGGGTTACCTCAAATAGGACGGGAAGACCCCATGCAGCTTTACTGTAGCTAGTTATCATATATAATATTCTATTACCTCGGTTATACAGATAATAGGGAGTCGATTAGACATCTATGGAAAACCTTAGAGCTGAGGTGGAGTTGGTGTTTATCCTTTTTATTTATAAAATTTATTAGGAAATAGTTGACTAGTTGGCAGTTTGACTGGGGCGGTCGTCTTTAATAGAGTAGCAAAGTACATCCAAATAGATTAAAAAATTAAGATCATATTACTTAATTAGGTAATATTCTGACAAATAATTATATATTGTATATTATTATTTAATAATAATTACTTTAAAATTAAATTTTAAATTCATTAATAAGGTATGCTAGACATTAAATGGAGGTTAATGAACCATGAAAGGTTCTGTAGGGTGCAATGACGGTAAGCATGCTTAACTGAAAGACTTAATAGTCGAACAGATACGTAAGTAGGGCATAGTGACCCCTTGCTATATTATGGAATAGACAGGGATCAATTGATAAAAGTTACGCTGGGGATAACAGCCTAATAGCCAGCGAGAGTACACATTGTCCTGGCTGTTTGGGACCTCGATGTCGACTTAATTTATCCTCCAGGGGCAAATTCTTGGAAGGGTTCGGCTGTTCGCCGATTAAAAAATTACATGAGTTGGGTTTAATACGACGTGAGTCAGTATGGTCCCTATCCTTTTGAGGGAAAAATAGTAAAAAGGGGAAGACCTTCTAGTACGAAAGGACCAATAGGCTGTGTTTCTCTAGTGTACCAATTGTAATTTTTATTTTATTTGTAAGGGTTAATTTTAATCTAAACAAATAACAAATTTTGCATAGTTGGGTAGCCACAAACATATTAGATAATTACTGAAAGTATATCAAGTTCGAATCTATCCCCTAGATACTATCAATGGATTTTTCTTTGTGATTCTTTCACGAATGGTTATTATTACTTTCCTAATTTTAATCATTTCTTGAAATCGAAGTATAATTGATATATTAAAATTTTATACTATAGTTTAAACTATATTGAAAGAAAATATTATAAAATAGATGTATGTATATTACATATATTTTGCAATATAAGTTACAAATATTGTAATTAATACGCAAAGAAATTAAAAAAATTCATAAATAAAGAAATAGATCATTTCTTAAATAGGATGCAAATGAATTGATTGTAAAATCGTAAGTTTAGCATTACTAATTTTTAAATTAGACTTGATGTTTTAGGTTGTCACAAATAATAAAAAAAATAATAATAAAATTTTATAATAATATAATTAATTAGTTATTACTTTTCAAAGTTTATAACTAAAAATTTTTTTTTAATTATATTTTTTTAATAATATAAAAATTTATTCTGAAAATTTTATATCTAAAAATTAAAATAAAATTATTTACTCTTCGATTTTATTAAAATAAAAATACAAATATAATACAAAAAATTTTAATAAAAGAATTGATTAAGAATAAATCTTAGTATACTTTATTATAAAAATTTAAATTTTATTTAATTATATATATAATAATAACCTTAATTCTAATATAAAGTATTAAATTCAGTTTTTATATATTTATTTATAAAAAAAATTATTTTAATAATAATACTGAATAAAATTAAAACTAAGACTGATTCATTTAAAAAAAATTATAATTTTTTTAATACAACAATGTTACAAAATATATCAATTTTTAATATTTTATTTAATGATGCGCCTCAACCTTGGCAATTAACATTTCAAGATACTGCTACACCAGCCTTTTCAGGTATTATTGATTTACATAATACTATTTTATTTTATTTAACTGTTATATTTGTAGGAGTAATATGGGCTATAGGTTCTGTTATGTACTACTATAATACTAATAGTAATCCTATTGCTTATAAATATCTTAACCATGGAACTTTAATTGAATTAATTTGGACAATTACACCAGCTTTAATATTAACTGTAATTGCTTTTCCTAGTTTTAGATTATTATATTTATTAGATGAAGTAACATCACCAACTATAACAATAAAAGTAGTAGGTCATCAATGGTATTGGTCATATGAATATAGTGATTATGTAACAGAAAGTGGAGATTTCATTGAATTTGATTCTTATATGATACCTGAATCAGATTTAGAATTAGGTCAATTTAGATTATTAGAGGTTGATAATAAAATGATTATTCCTGTAGATTGTCATATAAGATTAATTGTTACAGGAGCAGATGTAATTCATAGCTTTGCTGTACCATCATTAGGAATTAAAATTGATGCTACACCAGGTAGATTAAATCAATCTTCTATTTTAGCTGAAAGAACTGGTACATTCTATGGTCAATGTTCAGAAATTTGTGGAGTAGGACATGGATTTATGCCTATAGCTGTAGAAGCAGTATCAATTCAAGATTACTTATCTTGGATAGATTCATTATAATAATAACTATAATAATTTAATAAAATTATAAAATTTTTTAAATTTAATATAATAATTGTATGAAAAATTAATAATTTAAGAAATTAAGAAAAATTTTTTTACAATTAGTTTAAATTTTATTGCTCCCTCCTAATATTAAATAATTAAAAATTATAAAAATTAGTAATATTACTAAATTTAAAGATTATATAATAATTTGTTTAATAAAATCTTATAAAATTTAATATTAAGGTTTAATTAATAAAATTAATTTAAATTAATTAATATATTAATTGTATTTATATTTTTTATATTAATTTATTATAATTTTATTTTTAAAAGAGACTTATAATTAATTACTTTTTATTATATTATTTTAAATAATATGTTAAGGGGGAATCTGATAATTGGTAATCAACTGTACTTGCACTACAGCAATGATAGTTCAAGTCTATCTTTCTCCATTTCGTTAAAAAAATTTTTTTAATAAAATAATTCTCTTATTTAAAAGCTTTGGTTGCTTAACGGTTAAAGCGTTCGTCTGAAGATCGAAAGACAGTGGTTCAACTCCATTCCGAGGCAAAATTTTAATTAATATTATAAGCCTGAATAGTTTAATCGGTAAAATTACTTACTTGTAATAAGTCGTTGGCGGTTCAAGTCCACCTTTAGGCAAAATTAAACTAATTTTATATATAATATATTAATAATAATTAAAATAAAAGAGTATATATATAATAATATAAAATATATGTAAAATTTTTTATAATAAATAATTTTATTTTTTTAATGAGTTATAGTATAATGGCAATACATCTTCCTTTGGCGAAGAATTTCCTCGTTCGAATCGGGGTAACTCAAGACAGATTAATACTAATATAATTTACTTCTTATTGTTTTTTTTTTAATTAAATAAGATCAACTAAATTTTTATATATAATAATTTAATATGGATAATAAGGTTATTATCAAGGAAATTTTTTTAAAGGCTAATATTTATTTTATATATTTTCCTTAATTTGGAAGTATAACTCAAAAGGTAGAGTGTTTCACTTTTAATGAAACGGTTGAGGGTTCGAATCTCTTTACTTCCTTTATAATAATAATTTTTATAATATTAACCTAAAATTTTTAAAAATTAAAAATATGTTACAATAAAGAGCATAGTATAATGGTAATACAATGATCTTCAAAATCAATATTAGGTGTTCAAATCGCCTTGCTCTTGCCTACTAAAATAATAATATCTCACCCTAAAGAGCATAGTATAATGGTAATACAATGATCTCCAAAATCATTATTAGGTGTTCAAATCGCCTTGCTCTTGTGAAATAAAATTTAAATATAATAGGGTCCTTGGCTTAATAGGTAGAGTTTCTAATTGTCGCTTAGTGAGGTACCAGTTCGAATCTGGTAGGACTCGTCAAAAAACATTTCAAAGTTAGAATAATATATAAAAATATATGTAATATATTATGTATATTTTCAAATGCGGTATAGTGTAGAGGTTAGCACATCAGATTCATGGTCTGGTAGTTTTGGTTCAAATCCGAATGGCGCACTTTTTATTTTTATTTCAGGTCTTTTAGTGTAAAGGTAGCCCGCTATCCCTTCACGATAGTAGTATCAGTTCGAATCTGATAAAGACTAATAAAAAAATAATTAACTAATTATTTATAATCATATAACATATAAATTATAACTAAGATAAATAATAGATAATAGAATAAAAAATAAATATTAATAATAATAAATTATAAATTTATTCTCAGATCAGATCATGATTAGAGGAATAGTTATCATTTGGAAAGATATGGCAATTGCTAATTGTTCTGAGGCAACTCTTGGGTGTTCGAATCGCCTCTATTCCGATTAGTAAAAAAATTTTTTTTCAGATAATTAATCTAATTTATAAAAAACTTTTCTATTTTAATAAAACATAAATATTTAATTAAATAATGAAAAATATAATATTAT
>JBBPJZ010000961.1:0-11303 GCA_038089015.1 Chalciporus aff. trinitensis
AACATCGTTCTGGTGGGCGTCTTGTAGGCGATTCTGGTCATTGGATGGGTCGGGAAAGAGGAAGGAGAGAAAGTCCTTTTGCTGCTGATCTTGAGGACGAATTTGTTCCATTTTGCGATGTTTCTGCGTCCAGGAGATGAACTGGACTGTAATCTTTGGATGGGGCGGCGACGGGAGGTTGTCCCTGGATGGTGGAGCAGAAAAACCCGGCACGCGCTGTCGCTCTTGACCGCGCGAGCCCGACAAATACGATGCGATAAATTAGGAAAATCTGGCAAATAATATCACGTGACCTGGCCGTGTCACCGGTGAGCGTTCCTGAAAATTGCCATCTAAAGACATCAGGTCCGTAGCGCCGTAGACCGAGTTTGTAAGTGACTTGCAATTGGAGGATTGGAATGACTTGACCTTGTATTGCGTTGACTTCGTGGCGTGCAAGGAGTGGGCCATGTTGCATGTTGCTAATGGAATATTGTCTACCCCTGTTGTTGTTTGCACCTGTTTGTAATTCATTGACCCTAACCTCACGGTCAGACGATGCACTGGTATGACATTCACCACTCCGGAGTGTGCACTCGAAACCCAAATGCAACCAAGTTCAAGACCTCCATCTCGCTTGGGGAATTACCATAGCTCAAAACGGCAGCTATTGGGTAACCAGGCCGGACAAGTACCACCCGCATGGAAGGAACAGAAACACAAAGAGCCCGGCAGCAAAATCCTCCTGAGCAGATTGCCACCCGACGTTGGTGAACTGGAAGTAGAGGAAAGTATCACCATCAGAACAGCAGTACTAGCCACTCAGACGCGTACCATCAACAGGAACTCTTCAGAAAGACCGTCGGTCCCCTCAAAGAAGCCTTCTTAATATACAACTCTCAAGGTCGTTCCAAAGGCATGGCAATCGTTTGGTTTCAGCGTCCAGGAGATGCTGCCGTCGCCCGTGAAAAGTATGACGGCAAATTCATTGATGGAAGTAAGTGTGAGCTGTCCAAGTTTACTTTAGGCCACCACCATATCGTTGTGCAGGACGACCTATAAAGATCGAGATCGTCGCGGACTCGACTCATCCGGCGGTAAGCCTCCCTCCTGCACCAACCCAGCCGTCTCTATTAGTCCGCCTCGGTGGTATCGTTGCCACAAGCACACCCTCTGCTATTGTGCCACACAATCATGCACCAAACGGTGCTGCTCACCCAACTCAGTAAGTGCCCTATCGCCACTTGTGGCACATTCTGGATTCACGCTCCCTGCTCCAGTACACACAAACAACCTGCTCCTCGTGCTGTTCATACTACCCCACTCGCTGTTACTCCACGGCGCAGACAAAAGAAGGGACCCCGGCGGGTCCGGAAGAATGTGACAGTCGCCCAGCTAGATCAAGAGATGGAAGACTATCGAGCTGCTGCGCCTGTGTTTGGTCCAAATGGAAAGTAATTGCTAGCCTGGGTTGTCGTTGTTCTCGATATCATCTCGTAGGGTTGTTGGCTCGCTATTCTAGTTGTCCATGGTGTATACCTAATCTTATATGCAACTTGTCATCGACCATTATGTAATTCCTTCACTGGGACGGATAAATGCGTTATAGTCAGTGTTAGACTTGTCAACTTTGGAGTGTCTACAAGATGGCAGCTCCGCTGTACACAACCGCGTCAGGGTTGCTGTGGCATGCTGGAAAGATCCTCGTTCTGGCTGTCGGGTTACCTGCGCGAGGAAAGACCCACATCTCCCGTGCTCTTGAGCGATATCTGCGATGGATGGGTGTAAAGACCCAGGTCGTCTCTCTCGGTGATTATCGTCGAAAGACACTCGGAGGCGCACAGTCACTCCCTCCCGACTACTTCACTCTCGGTGCGTGAAACGATCTCTCACGTCCACCTACATCATGACATCCATCCACACCTAGGTGAAAAGACGCCCGAAACAATCGCACTGCGCAAGATGGTCTCCGATGGCTGCGAGAAACTGATATGGGACTTCTTTGAGGGTGGTGGTCAAGTCGTCATATATGATGCCAACAACGGGACGAAGAAGAACAGACAGGCGCTCGCGGAGAAGTTTGACAAGGCGGGCATACTTGTGATTTTGTTAGGCAAGCCTTCCTGTCGTGGCGAGGTGCGATCGCAGGCTCACGTTCACGCTCCCTGCACGTAGAAACTATATGCGATAATAAGGAGATCATCGAGACCAACATTCGGAATGTCAAGATCTCGTCTCCAGACGTGCGTCCTGCATTGTACTCCGACCGCTAACCCAATCCAATGTCTCTTTGGCTTCAGTATCGAGGGTGGGACCCAGACAAGGCAGTCGAAGACTATTATGGCCGTATACGCGATAGAGAAAAGTCGTATGAAACGATTACGGAGACAAACTGGCCCTTTATCCGGATATTCAATGTAAGGGGGTATCGGGGACCCGATTGACTATGTGTATGCTAACCATCTATAGGTTGGAGAGAAAATCATGGTCAATGTGGGTATATGCGCCCTGTCATAATGACCTCCCTGATCCATTCCGTTTAGAACATTCGAGGATACTTGCAGGTCGGTCACTTCACGCATATATTCTTGGAAATACAAAAGAATCTGGCGTACAGTCGCGAATTGTGTTCTTCCTGATGAATATCCACAATCGGTTCCGCATGATATACTTTGCACGTGTAAGATATTTTCTGCTGGCTTTGTTTCATATGAGACTCTGACTCATGGACAGTCCGGTCCATCGCTCATTGAGCATTCATACAAAGCCGATTCGGATCTTTCTCCCACGGGATGGGAATACTCGGAGAGACTCAAAGAGTTTGTCACCGAGCGTCGCGCAAAGTCGTTGGAACAGCGTGGCTACAATGCCAATGACCGAAAGCTAGTGGTACGTTCCACCTCCGTCTATTTCAGATCAAGAACTACACGATACGTTTCAAGATTTGGACATCGACGCGTCGTCGCGCTCACCATACCGCTTGGCCATTCCTGACAGCCCCAAGTTCGTCCTCTCGGGTTTCGGACGCTAGCCAGCCTACAGTAGACGGGATTGCTGAACCCAAGACCCCCTCACCAAAGTCAAATATTAAAGTTATCGAGAAACCTCAGATGTGCGAAATAAACCCAGGGGTTTGGGACGGACTTACACCTGATCAGGCTAAAAGGTTCTACCCCGAAGAATGGGCCCGATTCGTGAAGGATCCCTACGCGTTCCGGGCGCCTCGTGCCGAGAGTTATCATGACCTGTCAGGTATGTTTCTCTGATTTATTACTTATCTGAAACCGACATCGACAACGACATGACGTTTTTTTTCTCTCTCAAGTGCGTCTCGAACCAATCCTGATCGAACTGGAGCGTGAGAAGGAGGATTTGCTCATCATCGGTCACTCATCTGTGATCCGGTGTTTGCTGGCATACTTGATTGGCTTGCCCGCGTCGGAAATTCCGGCGATTGAGATTGCGAGGGGTGATTTGCTGGAGGTAGTACCAACGTCGTATGGTGTGCACAGTCAGGCGTTCCATTTCTGGGATGGACCTGGAAGACGAGTCCCGACGGCCGATGGCGAGGTTGAGCTTGGGTATCTGACGCACAAGGATGAGACGAACTTTTATGAGAATTATGCGGAGGATACGAAGGGGAAGAAGAGGATGACGACGCTTGATATCGCTTCTCTTTCGCTTGGTGGGGATGATTCGAATGTATTGTGGTAATGTTGGGTGTATAATGTTGGTAACGTTACATTGAGCTGCATATAGAGCCTCTTCTTGTTCTCAAGGCCCAACCTACCTTTCTTGTCGACCATGGCACATGGCGCTCGCGTCTACTACGTACAAAGACGAAGAGATCCTCAAAATACAGATAGCACACATAAATCACGCAGGCAGGCGTACTTTTCGCTGATATTTCCAATGGCTCGCTGCTTGTCGTACACCACGAGACCCTATCAACCACGGAACGAAGAAAGCAAATTGGAAGGAGCAGGTCAACGTGTCCAAGTGTAGGGTGCTACAGGCATATACCTTCCCTCTGCCCAAAAGTACAAGTGTAGACTTTTCAACGTTGGTAATATCTCCGCAAACTGTCCCCGCTCTAACTCATTGATCAACAATTTTTCTGCATCCAGGTGGATGCTGAGCGTCTCGAGTGGACAACCTGATCGAGAGAAAAATGTACTGATGTCCTCAAATGTCCCATATGCCGAACTTGTCTCAAGGACCAAGCGGCACAAGCTGGGAAGCGTCAGACTGTCCAATAGATAGCTGATGCTACCACGCGTAGTGTCGACGTCCAAAGAATGGAGTTTTGTATGTATTACAGAAGGAGGGAGGGGGGTAACTTCTTCCTCTGATTCCACGGCTCTGAGGGGGAGTCTGGTGTAGGCAAAGTGTTCGAGGTTAGGGCAGACCTGGAGGAAGGACCAGAAGAACCGATCTCGATCGTTGATGAACACCTTAAGGTGAGTTAGGTTCGTCCAATCCGGACTGAATACAGACAACATGGCATTCCTCCAGACATTAAACGAGTCCCTCGAGATTGGGTTGAGGAGAACGGAAGAGCTGATGAGAAAGCGATGGTAGGCCCAATTTCCGTATCTGGTGTATTCGTCTCGTCGATGAATGGACGTGCGGACGTCACATTTGAAGTGAAAATATCTTCATCTTGCTCTCCATAAAGTTCATCACCCAACCAGTTGCGTATACAGAGATAGCTCGAATTGGGAAGCGTGAATCTGTCCCAAAACGAAGCAGATTCGAAGAGCGTGAGGGAGATGTCTAGGAATCGCAGTTTGACGTGAGTGAGTGAGAATGGTTGGTCATGTTTGATGCTAACAGGAGAAAACACAAGATGCTCGAGGCTGGACCAGCTCCGAAGTAGCGCTGGGAGGAGGTTATCGTTCGGGGCTCTGGTTCGGCTGCATTCTGAGTCTAGTCTTACTGCAATGCGTGTTAAGTTAGTCCACCCGGGTTGAAAGATGGAAAGAATATCAAGGCCGAAAGGAGGGGAATCCAGGATGAGAGTGTGAAGAAGAGGCTGGGATTGCATAATCGCCCTTGTTTGTCCACCTTTCATCGTGTTATATCACCAGTGAGCACGAGGTATTCAACCGTAGACATGTCCTTGAACAAAACATCCAGACCGGCAGCACGCCCAAACCTGAGGTGGAGCCGCTTAACTTGCTGGAGTAGGACCGCAAGAGCTGAATAACCACGTCATCCTGGACAGCCTCCCTACTGAAATTGTGATAAGATAGAGTGAGGTTCAGTGAAAGTGGGAATTGTCCTGCCCTTGATAACCAGTGATTGTAAAGACCAAGTCATCCGATCTCAGGCATGACAGAGAGCGAGCGCCACAGGGTATGGGTGTCGAGCACAACCGCTCTCCAGCATGCGCAGACCCCCACCAGAAGCAGTGGGGCGTTATATCGGCTCGGTGGGTTATAGGTCTCTTGAGGTAAGCATGAAACATAGGAAGATGGCGTACGCTCGATATTCTATCGAGGACTTGATTTGGTCATGCTTCTCGCACAACTGGCGAAAGACACTGTGTATAGAGTCCATGACTACCTCAAACTCCTTGAGCTGTGCCCTCTGTTCTGATATGATTCCCCTGATCATGCCGATTTCTTCATCGGATGCCACATAGTTCGTATTACAACAACCAGAGTAAGGTGTCATGGTGTCGAAGCTTAGAAGCTGAGTTATCAGTCGGAATCGATATCACAGGGATCCTAGACCCAGAAATCTTACAATTGTTTGAGGGTCGGGTAGCTGTGCCACGTAAAATATTTAGTGTCGCGTAGTACTACCCCTGCCTCACAAACTCACCACCTGCAGAAACCTTTCGATAGACATGTCTCGGCGGAGTAGTCAATAGAAAGATACTTATCGGAAAGGTAGAAACTAGGAATATTTGCGATTGAGCGGATTCGGATGGCTCAGCTTGAAGTGGTCCGTGTTCAGGTGAAGAGACTTCTTTGAGAGCGCCCCAATGATCTACCTCCATACGAGTATCTTCACACTGGACCATGGTGTTCGTTCTAATTCTGAGCCCGTCGTGGTCAGACACCGAGTCATGGTCCAATTTATATGATGTGAACGATACGTAAACACTCACCACAGCGTGAGATGAAAGTGAGAGTACTCATATCGATCCTTGGCAGCGAAGTTCTAGACATGGAAGAGGAAGCGGATATCGACGCCTGAAATATATAGCTTCTCCTTCGGTGGGGACGACTCGATTGTATTTGCACACCAAGTAGCATAGATTGTGACATTTGCGGCTGGGGTGAGTTGAGTTGGTTAAGTTTTGTAGTGGAAATTACTAGTTTGCTCTTGTTGAATTCTAAAGCCTCTGCCTGCCTTTCTCGTCACCGACGGCCGTGCCAAAGTTATCGTGCTCGCTCGCCTACCAAAATGCCGTGGTATTCACCACCAAATCGTCGAGAAACATCGCTCATCCTTTTTTCTCTCACTGTATTCATTCTTTTCTATAACCTTGAAAACTCCTTCACGAACCATGGATTTAGTGCGGACGAACTAGCGGCTACTCAAGGCAACGATGGTGGAAATTCAAACAGCCACGACGAGTGGCGAGACAAATGGGAGGAAGAGATATATGGAGACTGGACGTGGGAGGAGGAACAGGTCGCGAAGAACGCTCAAAAACTGGCAGCAGGTGGCGCCGAGGACGTACTACCGCAAGCAGTCGCGTCTGTGTCGTTCCAACCAGGAATATTCGGGATTGTGGGCATGAATGACGGTTTCGTGGAGTGGGGAGACGAGATTCCGACCACGTCATTGTTGAAACATGTTCCAGGTGAGGGTCATGGTGACTGGCATGATTTGTTGTGGAGTCGCTCAGACGCGTGCGTTTGTAGGCTATACGATCATGGACAATGTGTTCATGCTGAATGGGACTATTTTTATCGTGACTGACGATCCGTCGTTCCCGTCGTTGGGTTCTATCGCTTCATCGGGCGAAAACTCACATGCAATTCCGCGAACTTCGGAGTGGCAGATACTTTCAACTGCGCAGGCGAAGGAGACGTTGGGACTGCGAGGCGGACTGTGAGTACCAACTATGTTCCAAATCACTCACCAGACGAGCTAACTTTGGCGCTCTCAGCATTCACGGTGTGAGCTGGCTGGTTACGGACATATCACCGAGTTTGTTCTCGCCTTTGAATACGCGGTTTTCTTGCTCACCCCGCGAACAGGCAATTTCACACTCTTCTCCCTCTGGCGTGCCTACAGCGCACTCAACATGTCTATTTCGGCGTCAGATATGTTGAGGCTCCCACCCCCACGACGCATCTTCTACCCAAATATACCTACGTTTATGGGCGAGCAACCGGATTTAAACGGGCCAATCGTGTTGCGTCAACGATCTCCGAGTGGATTCTACCCCTTGCTTCGTAAAGCAGCCTTTCCTACACTCGGGCTGATGTACAAGGAGGATTGGCAAGATTTTGCACTGTTGCATGTGCCGTTCCTGATGAGCCGAGTCATCGTTGCCGATCAGGGGGCCGCCCGCCGTTCACGAGAGGACGTTCCTCCATTTGCCGTACCACTCGTTCAAATGGAAACGTCAAAGGATTGGTGGGAACCGATTCGAAGGAATGTAGTCGGCTTCCTTGGTGTTGCCGAGCAAGGGCCGACGACACGCACGCGAACAGTGATAACGTACCTGTCTCGTCAGGACGCAGTTGGTGGGCCCAAGTTGCGACACGCGGATCACGAAACGTTGGTGAAGATGCTCCAGAATTTGGGGAGTGGATACACAGTTCATGTCATCCCCTCGGATGCGAGCTGGATGCGACGAATGACCGCCATCGCGCAATCAACGGTAAGATTCCAAGATGGGTTGCCAATCACAGTTCGGTTCTAATCATGGCATTATTTGCTCACGTAGATTGTAATTGGTGTGTATGGTGATCATCTGGCGGATTGTGTTTTTATGGTGCCTTCGACGCGCTCTGCGGTTATGGAGATATTCCCCACCGGAACGTTCACCCGAGACGCCGAAATCTCGGTGAACTCACTTGGTATCAAGTACTTCGCTTGGTGGCAGGCACAGTGAGTGATTGGTTCTGTCGAGTACTCTGAGACATTGTTTCGACCCTTGATTTGTCTAGGCAATATGGCGTGGACAAGCTTCCACCGGTTGTCGTACCGGCTGAACCGGCAATCGAGGACATACCGATTGATGCTTCTGCTATTGTGAAAGCCATCAAACGCATCGCATGAATGGTCGAGGGGCATGACCCACACATTACGGCCATATGCTGCCCTCCGCGGGAACTTTTCCGACTCTTGATGCTTTTTTGGACATAACCTTTGTTATGTCGCTCTCAGATCTCAGCCACAGGCCTGGCCATAGTCCCAATGCAGGACATGATATGCCATCGATGTCATCGATGACATTCTATACACTCATAGAGCTACAGTATCCCATATATCTGCAGGAATATCTACCCTTACGGTGCCTGATGGCCGTTGTTCTTGTCTAGTAGTTGTATCATATCTTGGATCTTGTTTTCGCCGTTATCTATACATACATACTCTTGTTTCACATGCATGCATATGGTATTGCGGAGCTAGTGGGATTGCAGACGAAAGTGGAGAAATAAGCTCGTCGCACGGAAGACTTGACCTGCCTTGGTTCTCGTCTGTTCCCTCGCCCCGACCACGCGGAATGTCCGTCTCACCCATGACAGCGGTGGCACTGTGCGTAAATCCCATCGCTAACGCAGTACAATTTCTCCGGCGGGAGCACTATGCACTATATCTTTGGTGACCCATCAAATATGTCACCGGGAATACCCTTTCGACGCTGACCGTGCTGCGAAGGCGTTTGGAGTTTCAGATATCTGGAACTACTGCCAGTGCCTCTCTCACGAATCCGAGTCAAGCCAAGGCAGAGTGGACTGAGGGGTCCTATACGTTAGGTCTGGCCGCCGGTCCTTCGAATTCGCTGGTGTTCGCTTGCGCGGGGCGCATGTACGGCTAGTCCATTTATATTGTTTATATGAAGCTCTTCCAAGCTCGGGTCTGACGCACTACTTATTGCTCAAAGCTGGTACCAATAATGCGGCATACTCTCTCACCACCCACTGTCATGCAAGCGCCACGTCCTAGAAGTTTTGGTTGGCCCGGAGTATCGGTTGAGGAACGATTGGAGGAGCTGGTGAGTGTTATCACCATTGGCATCTAGCGTTGAACCCTGACCTTGCTCGTCTTCGCTTCGGGTGTTCTGAAATCTACGATAGCTGCCAGATCCTTGCGCAACTGTAAGATTCCCCTTTTACTCAGCGCCAAGCATGGTCGACGATAGAACTGATGGTTCATGGTTGGCCTCAGGTTCCATGCCTCCATACGCTGTATTCCAAGTACAGCAACACAAACTACGCCGCGTCGGGTCAAGACATCCATGCGATCAGCCAGATCGTGTCTCAGCGACAATCACAACTTGACGATGTTCTGCGGGAGCTGACGCGCGTCGAGGATATCTTGAAGCGAGTACACGACGTCCACGAACAGTTGCGCGAGAAGCGGGACCAGATCGTGCTTTCGATGGAGGCACATCAGGGTCTGATCTCGTGCATACGACGATTACCCTCCGAGATATTGGGGGAGATCTTTGTTAGGTGTTTACCACCCGACACGCATATCGAGCCGGATACGAGGACGGCGCCGTTGTTGTTGACAAGGATATGTAGAGGGTGGAGGAAGATCGCGTTGAGCACCCCTCGGTTGTGGTGTTCGCTGTTTGTCAGGCCGAGTCATCGGGTGCAGCAGCAGGGGTTGTTCTTTTACCATCATTGGCTATCCAGGGCGAGGGGCTGTCCGCTTTCGTTGGCGGTGGATACGCGTCGTCCGCCTCGCAATCCCGTGTGGAGATTCGAGGTGACAGAGCTTTTGCAGCCCTATACCAGCCGGTCCGCGCGCCTCCATGTTACATTTGACGATGCGACTGCTCCGGATTTGTTGCTCAAAGATATCCCCATGCTCGAGCACCTCACGCTCGATGGCGACATGAGGATGGCACAAAAGATTTCCATCGTCCAGCCCCAATCGCGCCTCCACAGCCTCACTCTCAACTCTGTTGCATTCACTTGCGACGTGCTCTCCGTCTTCAATCCCGGGTGGACGAACCTAACCCATCTCAAAGTAACACTTGGCAGGGGCCGAGCCATTGACGGCAACGTCTTCCTGATGCTTCTCCAACTCTGCCCTAACCTCGAGGACTACATCTTCTCTCCCGTTTGCATCGGCTGCAGGGAGATCACGAGCTATCCCCCTGGCTCATTGACCCACCCTAAACTTCGTTCCCTCGATATTGTCGTCCTTTATGGCGTGGGTGCGTTGTTGGACACACTGTCCCTGCCCAGCCTACGCCACCTCAAAATACACGACCTGGATGTCCTCCCGAGTGCTTGGCGACACAATGAATTCAAAACATTTTTGTCGAGGTCACGCTGTCCTCTTGTGACGCTCAAGATTCATGGGGCGCAGGTGTCGATTAAGAAAGAGGATCGGGCCGAGTATGCCGCGTTGATACCCACGTTGAAACATTTGGATTTATGCATTGCGCTGATGTTGCATGGATGACGGGTGCACTGGGTGGATGAGGAGAAGCCGCTGATAGCAGGGCTATTTCGCTGGAACTGTATTTATGGTTCGTGGAGGATAGATGTAACATATTGTTTGTAGCATGTTTGCGGATATAAAGTACGTTTCAAGGTTCTTTGTTCATCTTCCACCAAAGCACTCTCAACTTTGGACTTGGATCACTATGGTGTCTTGGTAGGTGAAAGGCAGTCTCATCTGCTTGCCAAGTTTTATATCATCCCGAGTGTACCGTGCTTTACCGCAGCGGCAACTGTCTTCCTTAGAATGTCACCAGATCCTGGGATGCAGTTGCAAAATGTGCAGTAATTACCGTTGTACCATTTTGCAGGAATGACGATAGCATAGTCATGAGTCCCGACCTGCTAGAATTGAGTACTCTTGCAATATTTTGCAAGCTCCGGTCTGACTACAGATATACTGTATTGCAAAATCTATTGTTACCTCAACACAGCCACATTCTTCATTCAGAAGGCACAGGAACGGTGCAAAAATGATTACATAAGCGAAAATGACACGAACATTTCACCACTACATGGCCAGGCACAGTGAACAGTGACATCACCCAGGGGTAATATCCAAAAGCAGCCATATGTCATTTCTTCTGAGAAATCTCCTAAACTATATGTTTTGCACTCATTTCAGGTGCTTCCCTTGAATGTATACATGATCTGACTGTGTGTACATGATTC
>JBBPJZ010000962.1:0-11297 GCA_038089015.1 Chalciporus aff. trinitensis
AATTTTAAAGCCTTTAGCCCAAGACCACAATATACCTGCCTACCAACTTTTTAAGAGATAAAATCAAGTGGATGTTGCACAATACACGCGCCACTCAAAAAATCCGAAAGGTGGGTGAGATATAGTACTCCTAACCTACATTATACTTCACTTCATTTATCGTCCACCTCATTCAACTCGTGTGCAAGCTTGACAACGTCGTTCTGTCACTCTGTCACTAACCGTACGTTCATGACTGACATAGCACTCACCCCATCACGGGTAATCTTGACGGCAGGATCACCCTCTCTCGCGTTTCGTGCGATGGTGTCTCCCTGCGAGAACCACATCAGCTGGACTAGTGTATGCAGCACGCTGGACACACCTTGGCAGAACCCTCTTTGACAATATCTATGATCCTTCCCGAAGGCCGTCCACCGCCCCAGTTCCAACTCAATGCGTGCTAGTCGTGACTTGCCGCCAAGATCAGAGATATGATACTCACGACACTTCGTCACCTTCCTGAAGCCTGTCAGGATTGTTCTTATGTTCAGACTGTTCAGTCATGTTGGTTCAGATGATGGATCTACAGCGGCGGACGGCGGTCTAGGTTTATGATACACCACCCCGTTAACGTCCATCGACGTCATCGACGAAATTCCGAATGTACAAATTAGGAAAGCACGTGAGTATGAGCACAAAGTCACAAAGTCACCAGAGTATAATCCACATCCATGTCCATGTATCCACTGGGCATGTGGGTCAAAAGATGTCAAGCAAAGGGAATCAAACCATCAATCCTCTCCAACGTAACTAAGCCACTGTCTGCATTCATCTAGTTCCATCTGCGAACCGTCAGTCACCCACCGACACTAGCTCACGAAAGTACTCACCTCTGAAAGCTGAAGCACGTCTTTCACGTCCAATATGACGTCTTCCACCAGCTGCATAGCCTCAAAGGTGTATATCTGCCACGGCGTGGGCTCGATACTGTTCGGAGCACTCTCAGGAACTCGCGCTTTTTGTGTAGACTTGCATTTGCAACTCGTTCCCTCTGCTTCAGTCTTGAACTGGAGCGCCAGCGCCACGACCAGGCCGTCGACGAGGGATGCGGCTGTAAGCAGGGTAACGGGGTATTGCATTACATCCGGTTCTAAATTCGAAATCCACCAGTGAGATTCGGATGTCTGTAGCTTGAGATCGAAGACTTACCCAAGATAGCTTCGAATAACTTGTCCCACGTCTCGCGCTGGACGACCTCCCATCCCCGTCGTATTTGATCAGCTGCTCTCCGTAGGGTAGGCAACGCATTCCACAGTTCGTCCAATACATCTTGCGGTGTGCAACTCCCCAAAGTGAAGTCCAATGTTTGGAAAATATCGCGCTGCGAGGACTGGGTCCATATGATCAGTACTGGTGACGCCTTCCCAGGTGAGACCATCGCATCACCTACCTCGATGCGATACATGTAAATCCCCGGCCATGGGGCTATCTGGCCTAGATACTCCCAAGTGTAAACCGGCTCGAGCGGTGGAAGAACGTCACGATGGAGCTAACGTGCAATTGTTCAGTCGGACATTCTCATAGGAAAAATATCCTGCTCACCTTGTGGCTCAATATGATACACGCCAACGCGAGATTCCAACAATCATCCGCCCAATTCAGGCGTGAACCCATCATTTGGGACCGCTTGTAAGCACGTCTCCAGTCTTCCGCTTTCTCAGGTCGAAGGAAATACCGTAAAAACATGTGTAAGGCATGAAACCGCGTGTGGGGCGCGTTCTTGAGTTGATCATAAAGCTGCGTAGTATGACCGGGCTCTGGCAAGTCTGGCTGTACCTGAGGAGATGTTAGGATCTATCAGATGAAACAACACGATTCTCGCCTCAAGCATCCAGGAGATGATACCCTTCCGCAAATTATTGGGAATGCCAAGGGATTCGGACCATGTTTTTCGAGTAACGCGCCGGTTTTCAGCGGATAGAACCTTCACGCTCACAGATGTGGTATCCTGGCCGGCCGAAGAGTCGGCTGCAGAACAAGTACTCTCCTCTTCCCACTGATAAGTGTCCTCGGATGAGCTCGAGGTGCCAGCACTATCGCGTCGGGGGAGAGAGGAATCGGGCTTCAGTGCCTTGGCACGCTTCTCGTCGTAAACGTTCAAACCGTCTCTTTCGCGTTCAGCGCATTCCCTGAGAAGGAGACATTTGAGACGGTCTATCGCCTGATCTTCCTCGTCACGGACGGTGGTGGGCATTGGATACGGGGGTGGCGCTATGACGGGAACAGGGGAGATGTCTGTCTCGACACCGGCTTTTGAGGAATGGTGATGGACGGGAATCGTCCGAGAAAGCGGGTCTGCTTTCGAGCGCTCATACTCTGCGGAATCTGGAAGGGGAGTGCAGGGTTGGGTCGGCGGAAAGCCAGAAACAGAAGGCGTCCTTTCGAGACGAGCTTGAGGAATCGGCGTGCGTTGAGGAGGTGGGAAGAAGCGCGGATTCTAGTTAATAGAGATCGAGAAAGGCGCATATATGCACATCCGTGAGCGAAATCGGACGAGCGTTGTGAGCATTGCCGTACCTTGAACGTGCCAGCGCATAGAGATGCTTCTGATCTTAGGGATCGTGCTCGTCGTAGACTTGCAGGTTCTTTTGCTTGGTACTTCGTTTTGAAAGTGGACTGGCCAGTGGCTGGTTTGTGAGGCAAGGGTGGGCAGAGTTTGATCTTCTTGGAAGGCGGGGAACGGTCGATCGTCGAGCAACGGCGTTTCACATGCATATACTTATCGAGCGTAGCCTGAACGAGAGGTAATTTCTTCGAGGGCGAATCCTCGTTTCCGTTCGGTACATCGGTTGTGGCGCATTGAGAGTCTTGGTTGGTCAGAGAGCAAGACGGCGAAGTGGGCTGGGTAGATTTCGGGAAGTCCGAGTCGGAGACGTTGGAGCTGTTCCAAGACTCGTGCCCCTCAGAGGCGGGAGTAAGACTACTGTGGCGACCGATCTCTTCCCATTCTGCCAAGGACTTGTGATCGCTGTCTGGTACATCGCATTTTGGGGTATTATCCGCGCATATATCCAGCGTATAGCCGTCAACAAGGTCGTCAGCGTCACTGACCACCACGCAGTCGTTGCTCTCCTCGTCCTCGCGGGGCCGTTTCAAGGGGTTAACCTTCGCCACCTCTGGATGGTGGTGTTGACCCTGTAAGGATCTGCCCATATCACTGAACCAGATCCTTTCTTCAACGAGCTCGGAGCAGGGGTGTGGAGTAGGGGGGCGAAGTAGTCCCGTCGTAGTCGAAGTGGGAAAAGGGACTGTCGCTCCATGCCTAATCGCAAACTCGGGGATGGTTGCTCCTCCGCCACGGACACGAGGAGGATAGTCATCGTACAGCAAGCCGGAGACTGGACCCACAGTCACGTCCTCGAGGCGTGACACTGACAAAACGGGATCTGCCGAGGGGGGCGAGGTGTCCCAGTCAGATGACACGGGAACAGTACCATACCCGATAGGCGAAGACGAGGAGTCAGCAAGATGAGGAGATAAGGAGATGTCGGGGCCCGTCGCATCGGTACCAGTTACACAAGAGGCCAATGTTCCTGGGACCAGCCAAACCAGCGCATCGTCGATTTCGAGGTCCTTGTATTCGAAAGGAGCACCCAGGGAACAGTTTCCAAGCAGCATACAACGGGTTGTTTCGCCAAGATCGGCAGGCATTTCATGTTCAAAATCGTCAAACAAGGGTACCCGGATTGAAGGCATCGAGGACGACCAAGGAATACCATAGAATTTGCAGTTGCAGTATGAGCCTGGAAGAGAACAGAATACACAACTTTCTTCGTCGTAGGGATCCATCGAGGGAGGAAGGAGGGAAACTTGTGGGGCGGGGTTTGGAGAGATAAATATTGTCTCTAAAAGGAAGGTATAGATGCGGATCAGAAGCCGATCCTCACCATGCCTCAAAGGAGTACGCAATGAGCCAAACGCGGATGACACCCCGGGGCTGGCAGGGGTACAGATACTTTCGGGAAGAAGAAAATCTACAACTACTGGGTGTAACCAGTGATAACAGTGATGTTGTTCATCGGTCCTACTTTGCCACCACTCGTCTTTAAGCCAGACCAGTTCCAAGTACCTGAGTATAGACAGTGTCAGTTTCTATAATTTAGATGTAGCATTTGCCAAGATAGACGCACCATCGCAAGACCCTGCGCCGCAGTTGACAGCAACCATATACGCATTGCTTGCAGCAGTCAGCGTGGTCGTGCCTGGGTAGAAGTTGACATCCTATGACAAGAACTCGATCAATCCCAGCTTGGATTTCTAGCAACCACACTCACAGATACCAAGACACCATTCCCGGGCGTCCCGAGGGAAGCGGGATAACTCTGAGTGATCAAGACGCCGTATGAGGTACAGTTCGTCGCAGTGTTGTCCTACGGGGTTGAGTCCTGAACAAACGTCTTCCTTTGTACCCTTAGAGAGTCAACTTACAGTGTAGGTAACATTAGAGACAGTACTGTTAACTGCGACTTCGTCGGTCTTGATGCGGAATGCTTGCTGGCTGTGAAGAAATCAGAGCTTGAAAAGGTTCGATGTACGGTGTGGGTACCTGTTCACGACCGTGTTACCCTGAACGAGGACACCCTCAACCGTGACGTTCGATGTAATCGAACCCTGCGGCGTCAATGCATGAGAAAATGCATATTGGAAGGGATAACTTCACATACGATGGAGATACCATGGCCACCATCACAGTAGTTGTTCTGGAACACGATGTTCTGGCCTCTGTTGATAGCGAGACAATCGTCCTATATAAAGATCTAACTTGACAAGATCTTTTTGGCAGCGGTACAGATATACCTGGTTAATCACGGTGCTGTACGTCCTCTGTGTTAGCCAAATGTATTAGCAGTGGTAAGAGCGGTTATTTACCTTCGTTGGATGACGAGGTTGCTTCCACTGACGTCGAACCCGTCGGTATTGTGCCCTGTGGGTCGCGCGTCTATGTTCGCTATTCTCGAGAGTGGGATTGCATGCTATACCTGCGGGAAGACCATTGCTGTTGGCATTTGGGTAGTTTCCTTGGTCTGAGTTGGATGTGGATGGGGGATATCAACAAGGATGTACAAGGCAAACTCACTGTCGTCCACAACGATGTCAGTAATGGTCAACGGACCAGGGTTAGACACGGAAAAGCATTGTGCAGGGGCATTGATGACCTTGACGTTCTGTGATAGCGTGAGGTGAGATAGTTTTCATAACATGGAGCGACAACATTACATTGAGTGTGCCAGAAATCTCAATCCTATTGTTCCCTGGGGTCAGTAAAGCGCACGGATGTCATGTTCAAGGGAATGGGCTCACTTCATCATGGGATGGGGCTTAGTAACGCCACCGTTGGTGCCAAGGCCGTCCTACATTCGGTCAATGAATGACCAGGCTCACAATCCCCGGGAATGGCACTTACCCAGTAGAAAGGTCCTCCGCCATCCCAAATCTGACCGTTCCCATTGACTTGGAACATAGCTATTAGGATTGTTCAATATCCATGGTTGAAAATGTCTCACACGTAATATCATTTCCTCTGTCGTCGAAGATTCAATGTTAGCCAAGAAGTACCCTTTCAATAATTTCAAAATACGACTCACTTCACCAAAAAGAGCGGACCAGCCCAGCTAAGATTGCCGAACTGAACCTCACCCACTAGAGTTTGGTCAGCGGGTCACATGGAGGTGCTCAGGAGATAGGTACTCACTGACATTGACGGTCGTACCGTCCAGCAAGTTCAAGCTGAACGTTTGACCAGCTGGCACCGTAAAGGCATTGATGTTGACGGTCGTGCACTGGACGGCAGTGCTCACATCACTCAATGAAGAGATCGTGCCTACACAGTTTGTGGAAGCGGGCGCTGCTTTGGCGAGTGCATAGAGAGAAGCGAATGCGAGTGCAGACAGTGACATACTGAGCAATTCACAGAACAGTCGAATGTCCCTTGGAGGTCGCAGTGAACGTAGTTCCCCTTTTATATTGCTACACTCTTTCCTTTAGGATGTCTAGCGGCCCGGTGGGAGCACTTAGCCGACCGTGGAGGGAAAAAGTAACTATGATGCCTGAGAGTTCACATTCCGCTGGGGGTGATAGTTTCTAGAAGACCAGTGACCTGCGCGTGATCCATTTGTCGGCCCAGAGGTTTTTCGCTGGGAAGACTTGCACCGAGCGGAACACCGCCCACAATGGGGATGAAGAGAGGATGTTGTCCTAGAGTAGATATTTACAGACGACAGACCAGGATCATGTCAAGGGATCAAGCTGAGTGGAACCAAGTCGGAAGGAGAATACTTTCGGTTAGAGCGAAAATGTCGAAGGGGTGATCGAGGCTGGTGAACAAGGTACAAACTCGGTTGAAACTACGCTCCGAGTACCGCGACGGTGGAACTTCAAGTTTGAAGCTTGAAGAGCTCATTTCAAAGTTATTTTATTTGACTGCACTTTGTGCACTATTTACAGCTAACTCGTGATAGGTATGTATGCTAGGGACCAATCGCTTCAAGAGAAAAGTGGTTTGATGACTGGAACTATCCGGAGCACGTCGGCTGTGACGGAGACCCCGGTGCGGTGAACCGCCGGCCCGCCCTCGCACAAATATGCCAAGCACTTGCCATCAATCTTGCTCTGCGAGGTACCGTGAGTTTCACTCGCACCTCTCCGCACCCCATTTACTCCAATGCCAAATTCTGTACCCCAGACCTCCCCGTCCGGTCGGATGTATCTACATACTTGATCTACCCCAAAGCCTCGCAGGCCGCGGAAGGAGCAGCAGGAAATGTCAACACACCTGATGGCATCAAGCACCTGAGCGGTGTGTACATGTGGGCGTTTCAATGAGCCAAACCTGCGAATGTGCTATAACTGTCATTGTGTGCGGCGATGGTGGTGAGTACTGATTCCTCAGAAGCTCAGCAGGTGGCTGAAAAACAACCCGCCTTCCAATACAGTTCGCTCTCTGTAGTCGAAATGTGTTACAGGTCCATCATCTATGATCGACATGATCTCCGTCGGAGTCGGAATGCGTGCAGATCTTATATTGGATTAGGTCAGCATGGGAGACTACCTCATCATTCTCCTCCATTGCAAGTGAAGTTCAACTTTGAGCCGGGCACGTTCCAAAACGACGACCTCGAGAATGTGAGAAACAATGCATTCCCCGGAAACTCAAGCTAGGCAGGAAGCACATGTTTGTCTTAAGTGATTACCAACTTACGCTCACGCAATGGCGTATTCATATTTCTCCGGGGCATGTTGCCAATCAAGAGCGCTAGTGCTCAACCCAACTTCCCAAGGCTGTTTGCGCGCTCGCCCCAATTCCTTTGGCCGAAACATTTGCCAATAATTTGTAAGGTAAAACCAACTCTGAGGGCTCGTCGAGATCTGTAGGCAACTAAGTAGGTATTGTGCTCAGTGTACGGAATCCGAAGTAAATCCTGATAACCCTATGTAACCAGAAGTATCTTTCAGTCACTTTTGGAAGGTGGGCCGACTGCGTCGTTTGCACGAATTAATGGTTGGTACACCTCCAGTCCCTTTCGAGTCCAGGAATACTAACTGTTCACCTCTACTCGCAGATATACCATACAAGAGGCATTTTTGCAGTGCACGCATTGGAGGTATGGGTACCTCCATAGACTACAGTCTAAGTACTTTTAACAGATGGCTCGAGCCTGGGTAGCCAATGGAACCTTCGATATCAATCCTGGAGTATTGTTTTGCCATGATAAATGATTGGAGCTTCTGCTCTGAACAGGTCGATTGCGGCCCTGCAAGTCATTCAATCTGGGCGAAATCCCAGTCGGATGACGTAAGGCACAAGTGGATAGCACATACTTAGTTGTGTCACCCGACACCCACTTGTCCCCCGAACGAAATGACAGCGGTTGGTAAGTAGCTGTCGTTAAGGTTTTTCCAGTTAGGTTCGCTGTCAGCGAATGAAGGGGTCTTGTGGACACCTCACAGTCAGTTCGTTCCCCGACGCCTATCGGGTTGTCGGCACGCCTTCTCCAGAGGCACATGTCCCCCACAACAGGCCTCTGTATTTAAGGAGTATAAACATGTCTCCTTCTCTTCGCTCTCCGTGAACCTCTAGGTGGCCTATCACTAAGTGTTTGCCATTATGTTTTTTCGCGTCGACTTCAAGAACATAAGAGTATACTGTAGGTGTGACAATGGTTTCTCTCGCAGCTCACTGATTGGTCATTCAGGGCTGGCGTTTATCGCCTACTGGGGTATCGTGCTATTTGGCTATGACGTGTATGTCTCTCTCTTTAATGCACGCAAGAAGAGCCCAAACTCACTCTGTACAAGCGGTATTGCTGGAGGCGTCGTGTCCCAGCCTTACTTTGAGACGCACTTCGGGATCATAGACAGTCAGGGCAAAATCAACAAGGCTCAAGATGTTATAATATCCTCCAACGTGGTTTCTGTCCTCCAAGCCGGTGCTTTCTTCGGCTCTCTGGGAAGCGCCCCAATCTCAGGTAGACTGACTGTCATAAATTCGGAGTCGATGCTGATGGGAACTTGCAGCTCGGTTCGGACGAAAATGGACGCTGCTCGGGTTCAGCGTGGTGTTCTGTGTCGGTGCGGTAAGTTCGTTTGCTGTGTGCTAGGCCATTGGATTCTTACACGCTGTCACAGATTCTGACTACGGTCGCCGGGGGCAGTCACGGCCTCAGTTACATCTACGCTGGACGTGTCATATCAGGTCTTGGCATTGGCGGGATATCCGCTGTCGCACCAGCTTACGTATCTGAATGCTCCCCAAAGGATGTTCGTGGGCGCATCACCGGTTTGTTCCAAATCATGGTCGCAATTGGGGTCATGATTTCCTATTTTATCAACTGTAAGGTTGACATTCGTCGTGCTTTGCTTTCTCACACATCTGTGCAGTCGGTGTTGGCCTCAATACACCCAACAGTCCCAACGTATGGAGGATCCCATTCGGTTTCCAGCTTGTTCCTGCTGGCTTGATGTGTCTCGGACTTTTGACTGTCAAAGTGAGTTATTATTTTTCAGTCCGATCTTCCAACATCAAGCTCAATGACGTCAGGAATCGCCGCGTTGGCTTGCGTCTAGAGGCCGTGTTGACGAAGCATTGGCGAACCTGGCCTACCTGCGGATGGAGCCACTGGATTCCCCTGGTATCCGGCATGAGATTGCCGAAATCGAAGCTCAGATTAACGAGGAACGGGAAGCACGGCAGGGACTTGGACTGAGGGAAGCGTTCTTTGGAAAGGGGAACTTCATCCGATTCGTCATCGCGTTCGTCATCTTCCTCCTCCAACAATGGAGTGGTCAAAACTCCGTCGGATATTACGCACCCCAGATTTTCAGCTCGGTGAGGCATTTCCGTGAATGTGTACTTTTCTCGTTCCTGAACTGTTTCGGAAATAGATCGGATACAGCGGTACCACGAACTCCCTGCTCGCATCTGGTATCTATGGTATCGTCAAAGTGATTTCGACCACCATCTTTGTTTTCTTGATGGTGGACAGCCTGGGTCGGAAGATTTCGTTGTTTGTCTCCGGAATGGGCATGGGCATCATGTTCTTCATCATCGGTGCTATTCTGAAGACTCACCCTCCCGTTGTTCCCCCACCCGGCCAAGCTCCCCCACCTCCTCCACCAGCTTCGAAGGCCATGGCTGCTATGCTGTACATCTACGTCTGCTTCTACTCTATGGGATGGGGTCCAATCCCATGGGTTTACGCCTCCGACATCTTCCCCACGCGTACGCGTCACTACGGTCTCGCGATTGGTACTGGATCCCAATGGTTGTGGAGTAAGTCCACACCCGTTCCTCCGATTTTCCGAATCTGACCTATCTCATCCTCGTAGACTTCGTCGTATCCAAGGTCACACCCACCATCGAGGCTAACTTGGGTTACAAGTTATTCATGATGTTCGGCACCATCAACATCGCCGGAATGGCTGTCTTCTCACTGTAAGTCACGTCATTCGAGCGCGAATCACCACCCCTTGATTTGAACCTTATTTTTCAGCGTTATACCTGAAACAAAGGGACGCAGTCTGGAGGAAATGGACATCATCTTCGGGAGTGTCAGCTCGGAGGCCCGTGAGGCGTTTATCCGAAAGGAAGAAGAAGCTCTCTACGCCGCGGAAGCTTCATCCTCAGGCTCGCACGAAGGAAAAGTCTAGAGTTCCTGGCTCGCGGCTCGGGTGCATCATCTCTGCGCCGGTTCATTAGCGGCTAGCATTTCTTTCAGGTTTTGAAGAGTTCAAGGAGGGTCTCACCGTCGTTGCTGCCATTTTTTGTGTATATCAAGTTCTCCCACGGCTGTGCCAATAATCGTTCACTACTCTCAGGGTTCCATGTATATTATTGTCCCACTTCTTCAATGTGACGCTCGCACGATTTTGTTTCCGTGGTGCGCCATGTCTCTTATTAGATTTCTCGTCTGGTGTCTCATGTCTGATGCTCAGGATGTACACATGTGCCAATTACCAAAGAGTGGAGTGATATCTGTCAGCAAAGGACCTCGCGAACGTAACCTTTCCCTCCCTACGGCTTCCCGATTTACACTGAGACATCGTTTTACATTTCATTAGGATAAATCATATTCCATACACCACCTGAGCGTTCTTGTTTGCCTGATTCATCACCTTCGCTGACCCCCACCCGTCGCCGATGACGCCCGCAGTGAAATCAGCCACCCATGGTATCATGGCAGTATGACAGATTGGCAGTTTCCCCCTTAGTTGGGGCAGGGAACCGTAGATATTCGATGGGACCATGAATGGGGCATCGGTCTCTAAAAGGATACGTGCTCCTCCAGGGCTGGTAGCCATTTGTCGTACCAGCGCGGAGGTATTTAAGTTCGTCGAATAGGAGATGACCCCTGTGATACCGACGTGGAGGTTAGGGAAGTGGTCAAGCATGCGTTGCGCAAACTCGGGTGAGTCAGTGAAGCAATGGATGTGTATCTGAAGAGGGAAGGTGTGAGCATGAGAGTACAGAATGCTTTCGCCAGTCTTGGCGAAAAACGTAGAAGACAAGCGAGACGTGCCTTGTGATCGACAGGTACTTCCTGCTTCATTATCCGTTCGGTATCTTCTTCGGCCTCTCTGGTATGAATAGTGAGCGGTTTCCCTAGCTTGACCGCCATTTGCAATTGTCTTGCGAAGACCCGCTGTTGTACTTCACGAGGAGAGTTATCGTAGTGGTAGTCAAGTCCGATTTCTCCCCATCCGACACAACGAGGATGAGACATTGCATCAAGTCTGTCGGCGAAGATGCATAAGACGGT
>JBBPJZ010000963.1:0-11280 GCA_038089015.1 Chalciporus aff. trinitensis
GACGGTAAGACAGGAAGGGAGCGAGCTGTTGTACCCAGACGACTTCCCAATCCATGCCAACACAGTCACTTCACCGGTCCGAGACACGATCTCCTCCAAAAGGTGTCCGAGTGCAACCTCTCCCCCCTCCCCGTAGCGCGGCGTGATATCACTTTCAAAGATCCCGATGAGAGCATAGGCTGCGTCCTCTTCGACCGTGGCACTACGCATAGACACAAGACGCAGCTTCTCCCGAATGGACAGATCGCTCGGACGGAATGCGATGACGTTCTCCCGGGTTAAACCAGTGGCGTTTGCGAATTCCTGCATGATCCTGATGGATTCCTTGTGGTTTCCAGACATGTCATTGAGGTAGGGTTTCCAATCCTTATCATAGAAACGAATCTTCTTCGGCGCAAGTCCCTCCTGGCTTGTCCAAGCTCGCTTCAGCCACCGACTCCTCTCGAGGTCTCCAGGCATCGACGGAGAGTTCACATCCGCAAGGTAAACGAACGTGGCAGTCGAATTCTCGTACCAGACGTACATGGAAGTGAGTGACTGGTTCAATGTTGTGCTGATCGTCTTGTCGATACAGCACGTGTCCGACCACACGAATCGGCCTCCATCTGCACGAGCTACGCCGCAGAATCCATGAAGCTTGGCAGTTTCTAACGACGACTCCAAATCCCAGATCGTTTTCACCTTGCTGACGTCTTGGAATGTGGGTTCTTTCCCTTGCCACACATGGGAGAGCATCACATATTGGAAATACTGCGCGATCACTTCCAATACGTGGGAACGATCCAGTCCGACCGTCATGGATGAAACAAGCTCCTTGAAGACTTTCTCGGACTTGAACAGATGGATCCGTGCTGCTCTGTCGCACAGGCGTCCAGTTGTGACGTCAATCTGCACGAGTGGACATCCTTTAAAGACATCATCGATTGTGGCATCAATCGTCGCGATGGTCTCCTGGTGGGTGGTGTGGTTCTTGCGGAGATCTGCGGCGATGACATCAGCTGACATTTGCTCAGCGGACACGTCAGACTCACCACGAATGGCCTCATCGGAGGAATTCTCGAGCGCAGACAGCATTCGAGTAAAGGCACCGATTGCTTCATCATATCGTTCCATGCCATGCAGCGCTGCATGTTTTCGTTCATATCCCCAAGGGGACGATGGGTTATTAGCGATCGCCTGAGTAACCATCAGTGATATGCCCTTGATCTGAGACAGCATTCGGCATACCTCGTCCGCATCCTGTAGGGCTTTCTCCCACGAGGCCGTCAATGCATAAACCTTGCTTCGCTTGACAAGCAGACCAGACGGGTGCTGAGGACTAAGTGAGAGCGCAGTTGAGTATTGCGCAATAGCTTCCTCGTGATTCCCAGAGTCCATTGCTGCGTCTCCATTCTTCTCGAACGTTGCGATAACCTTCTGAGCGAAATCTAATAGTAAGGATTAACAGGGGCTGAAGATTCGCAAGTGAGGCTAACGCTTACCGATTTCCCACTCCACTGTCGACTGCTGTGTTTGAGGTTGTCCATGGAGCATGTCACCCGCTCTAAATGGTGAATCTGCTAAGTCTGCTGTTTGACCTGAAGCACGAAGAGCTTCAAATAGACGAAGCTGAATCGTGATTCCGAGTCTATCTAAATTCCATCCGAATATCTTTCAACAGTCAAGATGAATGACGAAGAAGACAGAAACCCGAGTGCTTACAAGCGAGATCGTTGATAGATGAGGCCTTTTAGGGAACGGGGCCAAGGACTGTGCATGTTTGAATGCCTCTATTGCATGCTCGAAATTTCCTTGCTTCGCTTCCATCTCTCCTAGGATCACATACATTTGGGCCTACAGGGCCTCGTCAGTGTTCGTCGCAGGTCGAGACAGTATCATATACTCACCTGAACAGTGCGATGTATGGATTTATCATTCGCTTTATTGACCAGGTCCTGTACACGTAACAGTGCGTCGTCGTGATTTCCAGCGAGCAAACAGACAATAGACTGAGAAAGAGGAAATTTAAGTCAGCAACATAAAACTCTAGTATCCAGACGAGAGAGCAAACCTTGATGAGGAGTAAAAACCCGGCATCACTTCGATCACACTCGTCGAACGCAAGGTCAAAGAGCCGCAAAGCGAGCTCCTTATCACCCTTTCCAACAAGAGCGATAGACTTTGCGATGTAACCTTCTACTGACGGCTGAATCTTCGTGGACTTCACAAATCCCGGTGAATATGAGAAAGAGGTGAACAAAGGTACCCTTACCTCCTCGGCGTCCTGATACGCTCTCTCGTAATCATGCAAACGCGATCGTACCATTGCGCGGTGGGCGTACGTGTGTGCGGATAACTGTGTGATTGCACTTGTCAATACTTCTTCCGTACTTGTCAGGTCGTCCTGAACCCAAGAGTTGAATGCAGTGGAGCTAATACGAAGGAAGGGTAACTGCAAAAGATCGGAATGGGCAGAAGATCATCATTTAGGCACAGAAATGGTCCTATGCTTTTCATACTCACATTAATGGAGCGGAAGGACTCAGGAACGATGTCTTGGAGGTTTCTGAAAGTAATCTTTCCTCCCTCTCCACCGCTCGCGAGGTAAGAGTCGCTATGAGAAAGCGCAATGGAGCGCACTCCCGTGTCATGCTTGATGACGGATCCGATTTGAGTTTGTGTAGCAGTGTCCCAGATGGATATGGAGCTGCCAGCGGAGCACACGATGAACTTCTCATTGTTGGCTAAGGCAATGGACGGGTACGCGTCATCAGCGTGAGTCTTCCACTGGAATAGAATCGATCCTGTCGAAGTATCGATGCATTTGATTGTCCCGTAAGATACCGCAAAGATTTTCTGGCCATCGCACGTCCAAACGACAGAGGTGGATAGGGTCGATCGGATTTTGACCGGGATATCGAAGATCAGGCTGCCAGTATGAGCGTCGTAGATGCGGAGACAGTCGCGAGTCCAAGCGGCAGTTGCCAATCGGTCACCACTTGGAGAGAATCGCACCGCCGCAAGCCAGTTTTCATGTTGGAGTGGTCCGATGAGTCTCTGGCCGGTCCGGATATCCCAGATACATGCAGTGTTGTCTCTTGCTCCAGTCGCAAGTCGCGTCGAGTCGGGCGATACGTCGACTGCGTACACCCAGTCCGAGTGTTGCACGGAGACGACCTTTTCGTGAGTTGCCCTGTCCCAGACATTCGCCACCTTCCACTCCCCAGTTACCATCCACCTGCGATCATTGGACAGCGTGATAGCTTCAATACTGCTGGTCCCTTTGATGCCGTTGCCCACCTCGACACCATCCTCGATGTTCCACTCGCGGATAAACTTCTCATCCCCACCGGTCAACACATGCTTGTCATCCTCCGTGAAAACGATCGTCCATATTGTAGGATGACCGTCGCATTGGACGATTTTTGGGCCATCTTGCTGAGTAGTGAGTATCGCCTCATCTAATTGAAGCTAGCACTCACCCATCGTCACTGATCAACACTTCGGTATGCAAGAGCAGGCCACAGCCTGAGGCCGTACTCTTTGTTCAATAGACGCCCTATTACTCAGTCGCCGCATTGCGCGGGCTTTCGGGCCATACCTGGGCCGTGGTCGAATATCCGCGCAAAAACTAAGCTCCGCGATATCTATGGCACAATGCAACATCATGCCAGTTGCGGAGAACGTGAATATTGTTTGAAGTGAACACGAGTGAACTCTTGCAGTTGGTTGTAATATAACTTACTAGACCCAACTTGAAAAGTTCGGAGAAAGAACTCTAGTTCCACGACCCACATCATTTCGCCCAACAAATGGCGTATTAATACGATTACTGGTCCTTCTTCTCTACACTCGCCTCCTCCGCCAATCTAGCTTCCTCACGCCGCCTCGCCTCTCGTCTCTCCCGCCCACGCGTAATCAACGCCTTGGGCTCCAGATCAGCGAATAGGTATTTACACGCTTTCTCAATCACCCAGCAGCCGGCAAAGTCGGTAATCATTACGCTCGTGAGTTTCACTTTGAACTGTGAGGCAAAGGGGATGGATGAGCTATTGGCAGGGTGAGAGGATAGGAGGGGGACACGTACTGCCGTGTCCATTTCGACAATTTGGAGCCATCTGTTGAGCTCGGGCATGAAATCCGTGGCGCCACAGAACGCAACAGCACTAGCACCGACGAGACCCCAGTATAACTTGGAGTTTTCGCGGATGCCCTCACGGAACGGACGTCCCTACCACATGACATTGTCAGTACCTGTGAGAGAGAGAACAGAACAGGAAGACAGACCTGGAAGTTAATAGCGAAAGTGGACACCTGTTGCGAAAGTCCCAAAAGGTAGATAGCCGTGTTCAACAAGCTAGGTTCAAATTTAGCATCGAGGTCTATGACGCCCGGTCTGAAAGACGCATATTGAGTATCGCCAGGTAAAAGGACCCTGCAGCAATGACTCACGGCTCGTAAAAGTGGGCCAAGTTCGTGATGTACACCAAAGAAATGATGTGCAACGCAAACTGTATCAAGACCGAGAGCAACACGTAAAGATTGAAAATATTGCCTAGCGGACGTTCACGGGACAGTTTCTCAATGGGCTGTGAGGGTGTGGTTAGATGTCAATGAAACAACACCAAGGAAGAGACGCCCTGCTCACCTGCGCGCGCGATATACACAAGAAGCACACCGACATCAACATCCCACTGACAGTAACCTGATAATCGCCGAACTTGATACCATCCAGATACTGCACACTCAAGCTGTACGCCGTGATGAGACAGTTGAGTGCCAAAATCTTGTACATCTGGATGGTTGCAACAAGAGTGCAACGACCTTGCCGGATGATGTGGGTGACTGCAAGACCATCAGTTTACGATCGGTTATACGACAAGATAGGACTTACTAGCTGCAACGTGTGATAGCTTGGAGGTGAACGGAGCAGCGCAAGATGCGTCTCCAAGTTTGATTTGAGGAACCTCTTCATCACCCTCCATATTCGACAGCGCATCCGTGATCCCAGCCAAATCAAACTACACATACCTATCAGCACAACTCTACAAAGAAGAACGAAGATGGATACCTTCTCCATCGGGTTCTTCTGCCTTGCGACATGCATATCAGCAGCTGCCTTCTTCTGTGCCTCGACGACATCAGGGTACAAGTGAGCAATCGCAGGTGGAACGGGAGGTGGTGGCTGGCCGAATCGCGCTGAAATCTTGAGCTGACTCTCATATACCTTTTTGACACGTTCCACTTTCTGATGCTCAGCAATCTTTTGCAAGTCCTCGGGTGTCCCATCCAGGAGAGCAACACCGATATGTGCCTGCTTGAGAGCGCCAACGTCGTTCGTACCGTCACCCGCCATGAGGGTAACGTAACCAAGGGTCTTCAGGCTGGTGAGAATGAACTCTTTCTGAGACGGCGAGACGCGAGCGTAAACCCAGGTGTTTTGCACAAGGTCGTTCCAGCTGGGAGAGTTTTGGAACTGTTTCATGGCTGCACCGGTGATACAGATGTCGTATTGGTCAAAGAGGGATGTATCGATGGGCTTTGTGGGGTCCACTGGAATGATCCTTGTCTCGTCCACAGTTCGCCAGCAGAGATCTGTTACGCGAGGTCAGAAGTGCAGACAGTACCTCTGAACGCACATACCAGCGTCATTAACGGGGTTCTCCTTCAAGTCCAGGATAAGGGCATCCCGATCGACGATCTCGACGTCACGCGCGACGTGTACAGCAGTCAATGGGTTATCGCCAGTAATCATAACGCACTAACTCCAGGTGAACACACAATCCAACAAAAAAACACGGGGGCACATACACGATGCGATGAGTCGGCCAACATCTTGAGGGTCTCAATAGCATCCGGCTTCAACGGACAGTGGAACACAAGGAAGCCAGCAAACACAAGGTTACATTCGACCTCTTCACGGTGGAGCTTGTTGATCTATGCAAGAGGATATGTAAAACTGGCATATCAGAGCCCGGGGACGATCTTACCTTGTCGATGGTCATCGAATCCATTTCCTTCGTACCAAGTGCAAGCACACGACTACCCCGCCTCGTATACCACTTGTATGTCTCATCATACCACTCGGGCACTTGTCCGAGCATGCCCTTGATCGTCTCGGGAGCACCTTTCACAGCGACAAGAGCCTTGCCATTGGGAAGCGTGGACACAGTCGACATACGTTTGAGAGCAGACGAAAATTGGAAGCGACGGCGAATATAGAGCCGCGATGCGTTGGGGGTCTTACTGGCGACAGGCGCAACCGAATCACCTTGTGAAATCTGCCACTCTAGGGCTTCGACCGTCGTTTTCTCCATAGGATCTCCGACAACAGTACCATCGTCCAAGCGAACAAGCGCGTGAGCTGCAGCGAGACAATGCATAGTCTGCTTGCCAGAGTCTTTCACATCGATAAGCCTCAACTTGTCGAAGTCACTATAAGAAAAAAATCAACAGGGGAGTATATAATGTGGATGAAGACCTACTCGATGCCAGCAACACCCTCAAGAACCAAGTTCTCGGCTGTAATAGTTCCCGTCTTGTCGAAACAGCAGATATCAACTCTCCCAGCGAAGGGAATACGGAATGGCTCCGTGCAGAAAATGGCTTGAGATGATTCAGTCCCTCTACTTCACCCTAGAGCGTAAAGACGTACCGAACTTCGACAGTGCAACTAGTGAAGCATTGACGGCAAGCGAGAGTTCCATGGGTAACTCTGGAGGTACGACACTAGTAATGATCAAGACACAGTCAAGCAATAGCTTAGACTTCTTGAGGTCTCTCTCGATACCTATTGCTCCAATATGAACGACCAAACTAAGCACGGAAAGAACCGCGTCGTACCCTTGACCCAAACGTACCAACTGGCAGCGATGGCGAAGATGAGCAAAAATCCAATGAACAAGAATGCTTCCAAGTTATTGGCAGAAACACGTTCCGTGGAGAAGATCATCGTCCGGACCAATTGACCTTGTGCTGTACCAAAGCCGGTGCGCAGAACAACACCGAGACATCCACCGTCGGGGGTTCCTGCGGAAATCTGTCCTTGGCCTGATAGCGGTATTAGCCACAAGCGCAATTTCACAGGTATTAAGCTGCATGAACAACTTACTGGTAGGACTGGCTTGCAGGACCTTTGTTCCGCTGAACAACACTACATTCTTGTGAGCACCGTCCACGTCAACCTTCTCAGCAGCGTCCAAAAGCTGAATGGACTCCTTGAGTAGGGGAGTCGATTCACCAGAAAGCATTGCTTCATTGACGATACATGTGCCGTGAATAAGGATGATATCAGCGGGGACGACGGTCTCTGTTTGTAAACGGGCTACAGAACAATGTGTCAAGCCCATCACCTCAGCCTTGGGCACGTATAGATGGACTCACCAACTGATACAACATCACCGGGTAGCAACTGATCCGTTTGCAAAGTCGTCCACTTGGAATCACGGAGACACTGAATGGGGTACGGTGCGACCGACATCGTTCTGAACTCCGTCAATGTCCTCAATCGCTATAACGAAATTGATAAGTCCCACGATAACGGACTCATTCGTGCCGCCGTACCTGCCAAACCACAGTACACTCGAACATGATAAGCATGAACAGAGTGAAGATACTGTAATACCAATACTCGTCCAAACACCACAACGCGACACAGAACACCTGGAACACGAAGAATGGCGCAGTTGCATGTTCACCAAAGAGCTCGGCGAAAGAGGGAACGGGGATGTTGAATTCGTTCTTGCCGTACAAGGATTGGAGACTGTCTATTTGCTTGCTTGCTTGACCGGGTGGGGCGAGGAAGCTCGAGAGAGGGGGTCGACTTGTGCATGGGTACGGGAGACGGGTAAACGTGATGGGAGACGTCTTCGCGGCGACATAGGTGTCCCGTTGATACGTAAAGGTATATGACATTGGCTCAGAGGGGATTCTCTTCACCAAAGCTACGATTTCGCCCTCACCGCGATGTTGATTAGGAACGAGACGTATGCAATCGGCATCTTCGAGAGAGGAGGCCTTTCGAGGGGCGCAGAGACAGAAAGGTCAGGAAATGCGGAAAAGGCACAAAAGGAACCATACCGTGCGTGTAGTTATCCAAGCCTTGGCAGCTGCACTCCAACGTGTCACGAGGAAGCTGAGAGCATGACCAGCGCCTAGGGTGACGCAAGCGAGAAAAGTCCACTCTTCGCTCTTTATCCAATCATCATACCTTACATAGTATGCGTAGGCAAGCAATGGATAGAGGGAGAGAAACGGGAGAGTATAAATGTGTGTATACCATGGAAGGGCGACGTGCAAACTCGCCCGAGCAATTTCGGACGACTCTACGTGGACAGATACCCTTTTCCCGAGAGTTAATGATAGGAAAAGACATAGACTAGCAAGAAGATAACTTACATGTCGGGTACCGCGTCACTGGCTATGAGCGTCGGTGTATTTTCAGCACGACCACTGCCAGTTGTTAAGTCCTAAAATCTAAGAAAAAGGTAAACTCGTTAATGAATCGTTGCTCCGCTGCGGAGAAGGCAACGAGCTGAACGTGCTGCTCGACGGCGAACGACGTGGACTGGGGAAAGTTGCGGTACTGGCTTACGCGCAAGACACGGCTGAGATTTTTGGAACACCGAGGACAGCTTAGTCAGCACATGACGTGGATAGGTACAAGTACTCAAATGTAAAGTTCAGGCTAGGCTACACCGTGAGTTGGTACACACAGTTGGTACACTTCCATTTCACAGGAAGCAGGAGGGTGTACTATAACCTAACATCTTTCATCATGATGGATATGCTCTTTCAGCCATACCTGTGTATCATGCTGCGATGCTACAATCCAGACTCGCCCCGGATCAGACAAATATCCAATATCTTAGATGAAATCACTCCAGGTGAATACTATTCACGACCTATAGTAGTCCCAGTCCCTATTTCCTCCGGGCGATAAGTTTAAAGAATCAATGTAGGGCGATGGAGGGATAAATGATCCGGCACTGCTACCTCACTCTGATGACCGTGCATCAGTTATTGATGAACCCAGATACGTATCTCGTCCGAGCCGAGGCTTCTATCAGTGCTGCGACGGAAAGGCCTGGCTTTCCACCTTCCCAACTCGGGTCGCCAAGAAGATGCGCTGTTGTCATCGTTCGGAAACGACAGCAAAGGCAAGGGTGCATCTACGTCTTGAATAGGTTCTAGGAGTTCGATTGGGGTTTTACTGCTGCATTCGATCACGTTACGTCTCCAGCGATCAATGGACTGATATGCATCCTCGGAGAAATATGTGGCGTCTACTGAGCCGACTCGATCGTTGTCGAGGTGGTTTATCGGGACGCCACAGGATGGCAGCACAGCTGGTGCATCCTCTATGGCTCTTTTGTCCAATCCGAAGAATGGATTTACTACAGCGGACTGAGGGTTCTCTTCCGAACCATCCCAGCTAATGGGATAGAAAATGAAACGGAGAGGAGGACTGCAGATAGTTCGGTTAACAAAACAGAAAATATTTTCCAAACACCACTCACAGCTCTCCAACCGCGAGCTGAACATGGCCGGGATCGGGGGTGGGTAGTGTAACAGTTGTAGCGGAAGGAGTCACACCCAATAGCGAGCCAAGGCCATTTGGATCCCTGTCCTGAACGTTAAACACGACGACACGAAAACAAGCACGCTACTCACGCTAGCTGAGAGTCTGCGCGAGTGTGAAGTACGGGTAATTCCTGCTGCAGTTCACTAGCAGCCGAGTGGAATATTAATGGAACATTGTCCGAGTCCATGAATGAAGATGGCGTCAAATGGCGGCACTAACTCAACTGAGGTGCATAGAAACCAGAACTGAGCGGGGGAGAACCTGGAGAAGCGCTGAGAGGCTTATAAATATGGAGACGGACTGCGAGTTTAATTGAGGTCTGCCGTCACATAGTCATCTATCTGGATAGTGGAGTGATCGGCATATACAAGTATCCGCGACGGGAATATTGGTAGCTGTGGATTGCTGTGGACCTGATTATTCGAAGGAGTCCTTCTAGTTCAGCGGTGATAGAACGATGCTACTGTCTCAGATAGTCCGGATGGACATGTGGGGATGTGAGACTTACCTGACAGAACCGTGAGGGTACATGTACAACCTGATAGTAAGCTGTCAAGAGTCATATATGGACGATCTGATCCAGTCAATTCAAACATGTTGTACTTCGCAGAGAAATGTAGTATCCAACAAAGGCGCTGAAGCTGTGACTGACCACGACTGACTGTGAGTGTACACGTCGTGGGCCACGTCGAGCACAACGACGAGCTGGGCCAACTGAGCCACTAGTTGTTTTGTCGTGTTTGTCCCATCCATAATCTACACGTCGGCGAGGACCCAAGCTTAAGCCCAAGTTGCCCGGTCATTCTACATTCTGTCCCCCAACCAAGTTTCCATCTCGGACAAGTTTATCGACGAAAGAAACGGAAAAATCTCTGAACGATGTCGAACTTTGAAGACGTCGAGGATCGCGACGGTGCATTTCCATCCCTCTCAAAAATTCGGCTTTGCTAAATTTCTGCAGGTGTCCGTCTCTCGTGGAACGTATGGCCCTCGTCTCGCATGGAGGCAACGCGGACAGTCGTGCCCATATCAGCACTATATACACCCCTCAAGCATCGCGAAGACCTCCCACCAGTCCTTTATGAACCCGTGACGTGCAAGCCACCATGTCGGGCCATCCTCAACCCATACTGGTACAGTTCTCGTTCATCGGATCACCCATTCTGTCTTCTGATCATCATCCTTCAGCCAAATCGACGTCCGAGGCAAATTGTGGATATGTCCCTTCTGTCTTTCTCGAAACGCTTTCCCGCCCCACTACAAGGACATCTCGAACACAAACTTGCCCGCTGAACTCCTGCCAAAGTACACCACCATCGAGTACACACTCTCACGTCCTGCTCAGGTCCCTCCTGTCTTCCTTTTCGTGGTCGACACCTGTCTCGACGAAGAAGACCTCAAGGCACTTCGTGATGCCCTCGTCGTCAGTCTCAGCTTGCTCCCTCCCTACGCGCTTGTCGGCCTTATCACCTTCGGTACCATGGTATGTATTGCCCTGGAACCTCCTCTGACCGTCTCTCACATCACCGTAGACTCAAGTCCATGAAATTGGCTATGCAGAATGCAGCAAATCGTACGTCTTCCGCGGTGGTAAGGAGTATACCCCAAAACAAATCCAAGATATGCTCGGTCTCAGCACCACCACTCGTGCTGCTCCTCGCCCCGGTCAACCGATGCCGCAGCAGGCCTTCGGTGCTGCTCGCTTCCTCCTCCCCGTA